>PVIH01010208.1:0-77043 GCA_004025045.1 Sigmodon hispidus | reverse complement strand
GATGTCCCTCAACTGAAGAATGGATTAACAAACTGTGGTACATCTACACAATGGAATACTACTCAGCAGTAAGAAAAAATGATATCCTAAAATTCACAGGCAAATGGATGGATTTGGAGAATATCCTCCTGAGCGAAGTATCACAAACTCAGAGAGATAAGCAGGGGATGTACTCACTCACTAGTGGTCTCTAAACAAATAAACAAGAAAAAAAGCCAAACATGCCCAAGCAGCAAACCACAACCACTGAATAGCTTGGGATCAGAAACACCCTGGACTGACCCTTCAAACCCCCGTCCATCTATAGGAACACCTGACTCACTCTTGAGGGAGGGGGGACAAAACTGGATTTGGCCGGGAGTGAAGACTGTTCCAAGCATTATTGGGCCAGTGTGACCATAGGACTGTCTGCTCCCTGCCAAGGGAGGGGATGGGGAGTTGCAGAGAAGAAAAATGATCAGATGTGGTGGGAGGGGAAGAGACCTTCAATAAGGATATACAGGGATGGAAAAAAAATTCAGAGGGAAAGCTGAACACAAAGAAAATATATGTGTAGCAATCTTATTTGCATTTCCACCCTTGATAAGACATGCTTATGATTATTATTCTCTGTATAGTTATTGTTAACTCTTCCGCATTTTTAAATTCTTTTTACTGTGTTTTTGATAAATACAAAAAAAAAAAAAAGAAAAAGAAAAAAAAAAGAATTCTACACAGTTGGTTTTGGTAGGTTACACTTTGTGAGAATTCATTCATAAATTTTTACTGTTTACAGAGTCAAGCAAGAATGCAAAGAGTCCACTGTGGAACAAAGCAACATGTTCTTGTTTCCAAGGCTCTCACATCTACTGGAGGGCACCAGTGTACATGTAGGAAATATAACCTGAGCTTTGCTTTTGTGCAATATGATTAGAGATAATATACTATGCTTAATATTGCTGAAGAAGTGTAAAGTACCTTTAGATAAAGAAAGGGACAACTGGAGGTTGGGATTTATTTCTGTAAGCCTCCTTTTGTCCAGCAGGCTGGCTCCAGTTTTCTATCATTTTTGTACATCCTTATAGATGTTTTGTGTATGTGATGTACATGTGTCCTAGACGAGGTTCTTGGAAGGAGCCCGTCTGGGTCAATGGGCAAGTGTAACTGTGAATTTTATTGCTGAATTCCTTTATTTTTGCCATTATGGAGTGGGCTTTCATATTTCAAAGTATCTTTGCAATTTCTTAGTACCATGATATCTGAATATTTTCTAATCTGTTGTTAGAAAAAGTATCTCATTATTTTAATTTTGCTTCCATTAGTTATTTCTCAAATAAGATTTTTCTGGAATCTATACTTACCAGTTACTAGTTCTTTGAGACGAGCCCTTTAAGACCTTAATGCATCATTATATGGAAGTATTTGATTTGTAACATTTCTAAATATTTGATGGAAATGAAGTTACCCTTATATATATGGTCAAAGTGTAATTTCCCAGATTATCTATGTTTTATTTTTGTTATTCTCATGGTTTTGAAGTTGAAATTGTGAATTTAATCTTTTAAGCATCAAATTAATTAAAAATTTCTTTCACATACTTATTGTGCCAAAATTATTTTAAAAATCCACAACTTACTTGTAATATTTGTTTTTATTTCTCTCCTAGTTAAAATTGACTTCAGTGTAAAAAATAAAGTGGAAATGCAGGTTAATAGATTTTTATACTTTGTTCAGTTACAGGTTTCCAAATTTAAAAGCTCGGTGCTAGGTGTGGGATACCTTTTGGTGACTTGTTGGTTGTTGAGGGGCCCCAGAGATACCCCCTAAACAATTCAGGCTATTATCATTGCTCTTGGTTAGACAGGATGACTTGGGTTAAATGCCTGTCATTGAAGACAGCACACACATTGGTCACTGGACAGGAAGGAACCAAGCTGATACTGACCTGGAAGTTTCTTTCCTCCTGGCTAGCTCTCAGTACCAGAAGGTGCTACACAGCCTGCTGAGGGAGAAATGTCATCCATAGGCTTCTCCAGCTGTGAATCTTGTGAGCTGCAATAAAGACTGGTTTGGCAAAGCTATGCCTATGGGCACAATAGTGGCATGGGTGTTATGGGAGTAACCAGCTGGTTTCAGATTGGGTTTAAGGTGATTGAGTCATCTTAGTCATGATCAAATACTACTCTTTAAACCTCTTTCTTCTTTATATAATCTACTAAAATCTACTATCTGAACATAAAAACACATCCTAGTTTTTACAGAGGCAAAGGCCAAAGGGACATACTGAATGATCATCATTCATTTGCATCCTTTATTATGTGAGGCATGTTTGGCCCGTGACAAAATTACAAATAAGAGATGAAGGTTGAAGAGATTGGGGTAACTTCTGAAAAACGTTTTCAGAAGAACAGGGGTTATATTCCTTTTCCTTTGCTTCAAGGTCAAATAAAAATATGATGCTTTGAACTGTAACACCCATAGTAGACAGGGACAGCACTCCTGGAGTGCACAGCAGAAGTGCCACATGATCTGGCCTTGGTGATTCTATGGAATGACTAAGCTCACCCAGAATGTCTACTCTTGAACTTTTAGAGAAACAAAGTCACAAGTGTGAAATCCACTGCTAATAGAATTGACCTCTGACCCAGCAGGAGGTTATAGTTGGTGTTGTTGCTCCCCCTTTTCACAGTCACACTTCTGATTCAGAGCTGTTCTGTATGCTTTCATTTCCTTAGCCAGTAGGCCTTACACACTCTCCTCGTGTCCCGAAAGTCACCGCACTGAGAATTCAAAGATATCTTCAGTAATACACATGCTTTAGCAATCAAAGACACCTTATCACTTGTTTTTATCCCCCATAACACTTCATGTTATGTAACACCTTCATATCAGTTCCCTATTATACTAGACTCTGCTATATTGTGAAACTACTAAAACTTCTATACTTTTTCTTTTCTATACTTTTTATTGTCTGTATCTTGATTTTCAGTAATACTTAACTGTTGTTAATGGTTCTGGCTCAGACTTTCTGGGCCTGGACCAAAGGTTTAGTCTCACTCTTGGCTCCGCTTTGTCTCCAATATTTACACACAGGCATATATTATTTTTAGGCTGATTGACCTAGGATCCAGGCATATAATTTTCTAATTCCTTCATTTGAACTGCATCCATCTTGTTCAGCTGAGAGGCTCGGTACCTTTTCCCAGAGCAGTGTCTCCTGGCAGCTCCAGCTACTCTGGCATCTGTCTCTGTTGTTCCTGTACTCAGAGTTTTCTTAGCCTGGTAGCCCTGCCCACATTTCCTATCTTCCTTTTGGCCAATCAGCTTTTATAAAACCCATATGCAGGACAATTATTTAAAATGACAAGAAACATAATATAATCCCACTACACTTAACCATTCAGACTAAATACTACTGTGGTAGTGTTTTAAGTTCATTGTAATATTTATTTTCTAAAACAATTTTCTTGGGTTGTGATCCAGCTTCTTCTATCATAATGAGAGTTATCTTTAAGTTAGTTCTTTTCAAGAAAGGTGTCATGACATAAATGACCTTTAAATTACTTCGTTTTCATGTTGTTTATATAACAATTCTTAGGTTTCAGTATTTTCTTAGTAGAAGTTTATGTTATTCATATGGGGGGTATTTGGCCTTTTTGACTTTGTCTCTTCATAGGAACCAGATTTTATCTCAAATGAATATCTCTAAGATTCCCTTTGTCCTAAGTTTTAAAGGTTCAAAATGTTCTATTCACCTTATTTATTTATATGTTTACCTATTTTATATATCATGGAGAAGTGGGTCATTTTTTTTGCTTACATATTTATGGGTTTAAAAGCTTTCAAACATTTGAAATAATTATTTTGATTATTGGTTTGCTTTTCACTCTGTGGTCAAGGCTAGCCTTCTCACAAAAATAGTTACACAAATGTTGATATTTACAGGCACAAGGTGTCACTCCAGCCTAACATTTTTCTCAATCCTGTCTCAAGATTATATTGCTCATTTCCTCATTTTGCCCTTTCCCCCACTTTGAGAGCTGCGATGATTTCCCCTTCATAAGACATATCAGGTTTCTCATGGTGACATCTGCTTCCTACAGCTTTTCTTTCCTGCTATTAATCTTTAAGTTTCTCTTCCAGCCTTTCCTGTGCCTGTCATCTGTCTTTATACAGTTTTACTTTAAACTTTGAGTTTGAAATTTAATTCAGTTTCTAATTTCAATCTTTTCTTTGGTTCAGTTCAACTCATCTACCTTGTAGTTTTTGTAGGAGCCTGGTATTCCTGTGATATTTGAAAGCTATCCATTTTCTGGATAGATTTCTTTTAGCAGGTTGTTTTTAAAGGTGAGCTCTACCTCTGAGGCTATATTTGATATTCTGTTTTCCTTTATTCTGATGTGGTACAAAGCCCAAACTGTTGTTCTTTCTCTTTAATCATTAAAAAGAAAACCATTTAGATATGATGTCTGTTGTAGACAAGAGGAGAGAGTACCGTGTGTCTTCTGTGATATGTAGATAAAAAGCAGGTCTTTGTAGGCTGTACCTATTTACTGTGTCTACAACACTCACTGCTATTATACTGTTGTACTGAAGACACATCATTCTCCCACTTCTTCTGTTTGACTTGATGGCCTTCTGAGAGTAGGATGCTAAAATCTGTTATCTACAGAATATTCCACCACTACAGTTCTCTTTTTCCTTTTTTGTCTCCCTTTTTCTATAAAATAAATTTATGTATTTATATATTTTACACATTGGATGCAGTCTCTCTTCCCTCTTCTCCTTCCAGTCCCTTCCCCATCCCCCTTCTGTTCCTATCCTCCAGTACACTTCTACATTTTTGTTTAGAAAAAGGCAGGTCTCTCACAAGTATCAATAAAACACCAGTAACAGCTCATGCTAGAGAGGGTGTGCAGCAAAGGGAACACTCCTCCATTGTTGGTAGGAACACCAGCTTGCACAGCCACTTTGGAAGTCAGTGTGACAGTGTGGAAATCAACCTGCCAGAAGACCCAGCTATACTATATACCCAAAGGATGTTCAACTATATCACAAGGACACTTACTCAAATATGTTTATAGCAGCTTTATTTATAATATCCAGAACCTGGAAACAACCTTGATGTCCTGCAACCAAGGAATGGATAAAGAAAATATGGTACATTTACACAATGGAGTATTTACTCAGCTGTTAAAAACAAGGATACCAAGAAGTTTGAGTCAAAGAGATGGAACTAGAGAAAAAAAAAATCATCCTGAGTAAGGTAACCTAGACAGACAAAGACAAACATGGTATGTACTTACTCATAAGTGGATATTAGTTGTAAAATAAAGGATAACTATGCTGCAATCCACAAACCCAGAGAGTCTAGGTAACAAGGAAGATTCATGTGTAGATACCCAGATCTCCCTGGGAAGAGGAAATAGAAAGGATTTTATAAGTGGACTGAGGTTGAGTGGGGATGGGAACATGAGCTATCAGGATGTCGGGGGTGAAAGAGGAGGAGCACTGAGAAAGGATACTGCAAAGAGGGACACTTCAGGGTCAGGAAAAAGCATGGCACAAAGGAAGCTCCCAGGAATCTACAAGGAAGACCCTAACTTAGACCCCTAACAATAGCAGATATATAGCCTGAACTGGTCATTTCCTGTGACCAGATGGGTGCCTAGCCCTATTGTCATCAGAGAGGTATTATCCAGAAACTGATGGAAACAGATGCAGACCCACAGCCAAACATCAGGCAGAGTTTGGGGAATCCTGCATGAGAAGGGGAGGAAATACTGTAGGAGCCAGAGGGGCAAAGGACACACAAGAGAGCCCACAGGATCAACTAACATGGGCTCTTAAAAACTCATAGAGACTGAACTGCCAACCAGGGTTCCTACATGGGACTGACCTAGGTGCTCTGAATATATGTTACAATTGTGTTGCTTGGTGCTCTTATGGGACTTCTAACAATGGGAACAGGACTGTCTACTACAGACTTTTTGGATCCTACTTCTCATATTGAGTCACATTGCTTGGCCTTAATATATAGAGAGGTGCTTAATTTTAATGCAACAGCTTCTTTTATTTTAGTTCTTATGTTCTCTATATTTTGGGGAGTAAGAGATTTTGGAAACATTTAGAAAAATGGCAGCAGAAGAGAAGCATTCTGATAACATTAAAATGTGGAACCTGCTCTGTAGAAGAGTAGCAGTTTTGGAATCTACAGCTGAACACTTGTATTAGTTACCTTTTCTGTTGCTGTGATAAACACCATGACCAAGACAAGTTAGAGGAGGAAGAGAGTATTTGGGTTTAGAGTTTTGGGGAGAAGAGGCCATCATGGTGGAGAAGCATGGTAGTAAGCAGCAGATATGGCAGCAGGAACAGGAATCTGAGAGCTCACATCTTGAACTACAAGCATGTAACAGAAATAGTACACTGTAGGTAGGCAAGGATTTTAATCCCAAGCCCTGTCCCCAATGATGTACTTCTTCCAGCAAGGCTTTACCACCTAAACCTTCTCAAACAGTGCACCAACTGGGACCAAATGTTCAAATGTCTGAGACTATGGGGGACATTTTTTATTCAAACTACCACATCCTTCAGATAGGAAGTTCTCTATGATGTCATTCCTGGGCTAACACATATACATATAAAGTTAAAAGGTGTTATTTTAATTTTCAAGGTTTTCCTGGTACTGTGCTTACTGTCTGATAGATATTATCTTATTTGATCTTAGTAATGGGCCTTGAAGTTGGTGTTACCTGATCTTCATTTATGAATGGCACAGTCATGTTGGAGACTTGGAAAACCTTTCTGAAGTCACTGAAGAAGGGTACCACATGTCAAGATTCTTAAGAAAGCCTCCTGGGAAGTTAGAATAATTTGTTAATGACTCTCTGTTGCCATTAATTTTGGGTGAATGAGTATTTGCCTTACTGTATTTTAAAAATATGCATTATTGGGCAAATGTTCCACTTATATCTGTCTTTTAAAAGAAAGAATAAAACTTACTTTTATCATGGTATCATGGGATAGTTTTTTTTCCTAGACTCTACTATATCCTCTGACTCAAAAGTAACCATCTAAGCACAAACATTCATGTTTCCTTACTTCATTTAAATTCCATCACCTACAAATGAAATGGTCCAACTCTCTCTTCAGGTAAATTTTTTCTTTTAATCTTATCTCCCAGGAAAACAATTTCTTTCCCTATTATAAATTCCAGCGATGTTGTACTCTTAGAGAACTCAAACAAATATACTGAATCTGATAACAGCATCTTTAGAGTGGATTAGGATTCACATTTTAAAGCTTGACCTAATCATTTTGAGTCAGCTTTTTCCTTCTGTATTTATTTATTAGCAGGCAGACAGTAAATCAGACTAAGTGTTATAAATAGGAGGTACAGGACAACTCAACAGTTTTTTTTTTTTTTGCATTTGGGGAAGTGGAACCATGCAGGAGAGGAAAAGACATTTCTTACTTACCTGTTGTTTGCTGAGTATCAGTTGAATGCTTGTGACCAGAAACAGTTCAGGTTTCAAAGATTTTAAATTTGCATAGACTAAACTAATTGCACATTCCTCATTGGAAAAATCTGTAATCTGAAATGCTTCAATATCTAACACCCTTTGAGCATTAGGAAGCTTTTAGTGTGTATATGATATGTTAGTCTGTTTCTGTGTAATTCTATCCACTGACCTACATCTCTCCTTTACAGCCAAATAGACTATGATGAGTCTCTACCATAGATATGAGAAGTTGGCCATCAAGTGGGATTTGTAAATCACAAAGCAACATTAATTAAATTTCTGAGTATTTATCAAGTATACTCTAGCCCTCAATGAACAGTTTCTTCCAAGATCTGTGGGTTCATAAGCAGCTGCTTGGGTGCTTAGGGCTGAGATTGGCAGCTCTATTTATCATCCTTTCCTTAGGATGGACATTCTAGGTGCTGTCTAGATTAGGGCTTCCCAGTGTGTGGCCTTTGACTTCTACATTATTACTGATCCACAGAGTCAGTCTTTGGAGGTAGTCATAAAACCTTCATTCTTTACACTACCCTAAGGGATTGCTTAGCATTTGCGGTTTGCAGTAATTTACCATATAGAATGTCAGTATTAGAACATCTAGTCTTAGGAATATTGCATCCCTGCATGAGGGCAGTGTCCCAGTATTCCCTGAGTGAGGTGTTTGAGTGCAGACTAGAAGCTTGGAGTAAAGCCCAGGGTCTAGAGAAAGTTGTATTTTTTACCTGTTTAAAAATGGAAGAAATCCTAACCCATAGGAACTCATACTGTGCCTGATTTGGAGACAGGGACAGTATACATGTAATTGGCTGAGATGAGGTCATCCTGGACCACAGTTGTGTCTACAAAAAGATCTATGTAGGCGATACAGAGAAAAGACCTTGGGAAGATGAGGAGCTGGAATGATGCAACAATAATCCTAGGGCCAAAGATGCCAGCAGATCACCAGTAGGCAGGAAGATGCAAGGTAGGAATTCTCTATAGATTTCAGAGGGGCATGGGTCAGCTGACACCAGGTCTTTTGACTTTCAGATTTCAGAACTGTGAGAATAGGTCCTGGTCATTTGAAGCTATGTAATTGATAGGCTTGTTACTTCAACCATAAGAAACCAGTAGGAGCCCTCCCTTTTGACTTCTCTAACAGACAGAGGGATGGTGCTGAAGGGAACATGGATGAAAGCAGAGACAAGATCAGCAGCTTAGGGAGGGTTAGATGTTGGCTTGAAGTTCTGTGGAAAAGAAATAGATCAGTAGAAGGACAGGAAACTGAAAGGAGTGTACACAAACACAAAACTGATGTATGACAGAATGTTATTGTTAGACCAGGGATGGGGGGTAGGAGAGGTGACAGAGGACTGGGGAAACTGACTGCTCCAGGCAGAATTAATATGATCTGATGATGACGAACTCAACAAGAGCATTAACAATTGCATCAGTGAACTCAGTAGGTGTTTTAAGCACCTTTGTGTATTCTAAGTGTGATTTGCTTCTTGCCTGTGTATGTGTTAATATTATTTTACCCATTCTAGAGATGTTCAAACAAGTTAAACAACAGACTGAAAGGTTGTGACACTGAGCCTGGCTTCAGAATCAATGTTTTTAGTCACTATCCTGTATTCTTTTATACCATATATGAAAATGAAGCTAAAGACTGACCCTAAAATACTGAGAAAGGCAAACTTGAAACAGAAACTTATAAAAATTAATACACTCAAATAAATATATAATAGGAACACAGATTATTGTGCACATAATATATATTATAGTAATATTTTTGTTAATTAATTTGGTATAAAAGCATATCATAGGAACAAAACCAGAAATTATATCTGTAATTAATAGAAGATTACTATCCATCCTTCATAAAAGCTCTACATGTCAATAGGATAAAAAAAATAAAAATGCTCACCAAAAAGGAAGATAATGTAATATCACAGACAATATGGTATAAATCACTATTAGTAATTTCAAAGGATGTTTAATTCCACTGGAAGTTAGGAAGAAAGAGAAACCAGGAGAGAGAATTCATATCTCACTTATTGTATTGGCAGAAATTGTGAAATCTGACAGAATTAAGCGTTGACAGGAATGTGAAGCTATGGCTGCCACTATGTGGAACATAAATACATCTATTGTTGTGGCCTCTTGGAGATCAGGTTTAATACTTAGCACTGAGTGAGTGTACCAGGACTCAGTAAGTCTAGTCTTTTAAATACCCTCCCCTGGGAAATCTTTCACATATACAGAAGCGCCAAATGACTTATGAGCAAACACTTAGAAGGAATCTTTGTGCCACTCAGTACCAAAGTGGAGTAATTTAGTGTTTCACACAATGACATACTATGCAATTGACCATGACCTTGCATCAAATATATTCACAAAAGAACTACATAAATATAATACTTCTTGAGAAAGCAGCTTACAGTAGAAAACATAATAATTAAAAATAGGCAAAATAAATTGTGTAAGGATTAAAAAGAATTATACATTGGGGTTAAAACATGCAATACAACATACAATTATTTGGGAGTACATTCTGTGGAGTAAAATATAAAGAAATACTTAGGAGTTTGGCTTTGGAGATGAAGCTGAGGTTGAATTTGAGGGGCACCAGCTTATTTTGCTGTCAGTATCTTCTTAACCAAGAATATTTTATGTCTTAAGACATGAAAACATATGTGGGCAACATTCCTCATTTCTCTTTTGTGTCCCAGATATATCAATCAAAGTATTATTGTTATTTCATTTTTTAGGAAGGAAAGGAGCTGCCTGGGAGCCACTGAGTTTTGTGGATGGAGACACACACCTGAAGGTAGAATGTTGGGCCCCAGGTTAGCAGAGGCAGGAAGTAGCCATGGTCTTTGCCCTCCTACCTCCCATCTCTCCCCTTTGCTATTCTAGAATGAGAGTGGGAAATGAAGTGCCCCGAGGATCTTCATTGCTTTCTGTTGAGATCAAAGGCCTTCATGCCTGTGTCTTGTGGTTCAACCTTCCTCGTGTCTAGACTGGCTACTGTGTGACAAGGCTCACTGTAGAGGGACTGCACACTGGAGTCTTTATGTTTGCTGAGCCTTTTTAGAGAGTAGGGGCAGGGTCTCATGTAGCTCAGGCTGGCCCTAAACTCTCTTTGTAGCTAAAGGTCATTTTAATCTTCTGAGTCTCATGTCTCTACCTTCTGAGTTCTGGGGTTATAGGTATGTTCTACTCCGTCTGTGTTAGGTCTCAAATGTGGAACAAACTGCTAATTGAGGTGCCTACTTAACATATCAAAGTGGACCTGGCTGTTCTTCCAGCATCCTTCTTCCCTCTGTTCCTATGGTTACATGGCCTGGCTGGCTTACCTACCCACTACCCTGAGCTCTCCAGTCTCAAGGCTAGGCCATCCCTATATATATGCCTATATATATCAGCTGTTTTTGCTACACTAGTCTTTTTCATCCTTTACCCTTCTGGCCTCTTGGTCTCCTGGCTCTCCACTCTCCCTTTTCCCTGTCTTCACATGACCTAGCTCAGGGTCTTGTTCACTCTGGACTCTCCTAGATATTACTACTTTTGGCTATGCTTTCCTTCATATCTATAACAAACCCCTGCACCATACCTAGGAATAATCATATTCTTTTTTATTTCTTTTTCTTTTTAATCTCATTATATGTAGTGCTGGGGATTGAACCCAGGGCTTTGTGCAAACTAGGCAAGTATTCTACCAACGGAGCTATATACCAACCTGCCAAGTCAGTCTTTATTCAGTTTTGCTATTAGCCATTAAAAATTAAACAATAGTTATGGGTGTGAGCACATGCATACCGCAGCCCACCTCTGGAGGTCAGAGGACAATTTGTGGAGGTCAGTTTTCTCCTTTACCATGTTGGTCCCAGGGATCCAACTCAGACTGGTAGGCTTGGGACAGGCACCTTGCTAACTGTAATATCCCTTATGTTTACATATTCTTAGTACACAAAATATTTTCACAAATAAGATGCAATTGACATATGACTAATAATCCTCTTCTCTGAACCAAAGGGTCTTTGAGATAAATGGTAACTATAAATGAAGTGTCTGTGCTTCCCACTGGCTTTCAGCATACCTCTGGTAATCTATTTGGTGTTAACCAAAAAGAACATCCGAAAGAGGGAAGTGTTTTTCACTCTGGTTAATAAACCACCTGGAAATTGCTTACACTCTTACATACACCAATGTCAACAGGAAATATTATTTCCATTGTGGAACTTGTCACTTAATTTTTTGCCACAGTGAGCTTTACCCAATATCTTAGTATGGTGAATACAATAAATCTGAGTGCAGAATATTACTTCCTCTTTTAAATTTCAATATACTGTCCTCTTACCAGCATCCTGTGACTCAGACTCATTCATTCTCAATGAAGGATCAGTAGGAGAATAAGAAGGAACCGGCATGCCTGCCTCTGTCTGCACATTTAGAAAGGTCTGACAGAGAACACTTTCAAAAACAAAAGCATGTTTTTTGCTTTGGAAGACTGTTATTTATTTATTTATTTATTTATTTATTATAAAAAACAAGTATTTTTGTCACAGTTGCAGATAAATACTTTCTAGTTAATTGATTAACTATGTTTATTGTGGTCTTTTGGGTGTGTGGTCAATGTTGATCATTTAAAACTGGATCTTATACCTGAATTGATTTTGGATAATGAAAAATGAAAAACATGTTAATCAAATGTCTAAACCAGATTGCCTTAATGGGACTAGGAGGTAGGTGTTACCTGGATTCAGTAGGATGTGATTAAGGGAAATAATGTCACAGGATGACTACACATTGTCCTCATCTTCTCCAGGGACTCTCTTGTGTGCGGTGTTGTGTGAAGCACAAGTAGGACCCCTTGCTTTTGGACTTCTGTTTGTTATTCAGGAGAGCTGCTTTAGGAACTGTTGGAGCCTTTGTCTGGCTGCCCGCATCATCCAGCTAGGTGATGAATTGCACCTGCTGGCTCCCAGTCTTTTAAAAGCATGTGGACTCTTTCACCAGGTATGATGAAAGAGTCACAAGGTGAAGAGTTCATAGCTCACCATCTTTGAGACAGGAGATGGTACTGTGGTGTTATTCACCCCCATAAAAACATACTTATTTTCCAGAATCACTTGCATTAACAAAGGAAAGGCAATAAAGTCCTTATTAGAATCTAAAATGCATTCTGTAAAAATAGATGTGCCCATCTTGTTCATGCTTCACATTAACATGTAAAACAGTGGCTGATGAGAAATAGATGCTCATTAACCGTGGAAACAGGAATTAATGGATGAATAGATGCAAGAATGACACGGATTATTAACTACTGTGTTCTTCATATTCAGGTTCCTAGAGTTTCAGAATATGGTTTTTCTGTAACTGAGGCTTCTGGAGGATAAAAGCAACGGCGGTGAGTGCCCAGAAAACTGGGGTAGGAGGGAAGCAGCTGGGAAACAGGCAGGCCAGTGCTCCTAATCATCTTCTGCTTTATATGGACAAGATTAAAGGTTTCCTCTGAGTTTTGATTAAGGATGCATGGTTTACAAGATTAAATGCTGGTGAGTAAGATTAGAAAAGGTTTAAACTCCAATCTCAGGATTCATCAGAGCTCTGCCTGCCAGCCCCTCTCTCCATTAAGCTGCCTTTACAACATGGGATTAGAGAGAAACCAATAGAGACTTCCTGTCCCAGGAGCACACAGCTCCTGGTTCTATTCAGCTGTCCTCATTCAGATCACAAACAGTTCTCTTGTCAAGAATCAAAGCTCATTTCCCCTTGAAGTTTCTGTTTATACCCATGACTGAATTCATTTCAGCGCCTCTACACTTATTTATTTTGGCGACTCTAGGGGTCCGAGATCAGGTGTAACACACACTCTAGTCTTATGCATCGTCACGAAACATATTATAACTTAGTACACTCATCTGCTTCAGAGAAACACCGGCTTAATCATTCCAGTAATTATGCAAACTTTCCCAGGAGGCTGACTATAAACATGTACTTCCCTTCTCTAGAAGCTTCTCCTTGTCTTTCCTTGGAAGCCACATTGAAGGGATGTGCACAGAATGCACAATTAATAACTCCACTGAGGAGAGGTTAATATGGTTGTCCTGCTTTTGAGACATAAAGCTGTCGTTGCTTTATTGAGGCTATAATTCAGGCACAAGCTTGCATTATAACAATATGGCAATTTTAAAAGCATTAAACAAAGGACCAGGGGGAGAAAAATATTTAATTTTGATTCTAGACTGGATCCTAGATTCTGTAAATGTATTTTATTTCCTTTTGTGTGTGTATGATATGAGAGATTGAACCTTGAGCTTCTTGTATGCTAGGTTGGCACTGTGCCAGCAAACTATATAGTTTCTCCCCTTCTAAGGACAATTTTGAGAGAGAGAGAGAGAGAGAGAGAGAGTCTCATAGTGTAATCTAGGCTGGCTTCAAACTTTGTGGCCCAGAATAGCTTCTAATTTATGATATCCCTTTCTCTGCCTCCAAGGGATTACAGGTTGGTGCCACTCACCAGGTCTGTCTTACAAATGTATTTTTTTTTGATTGTTAAAGAGTGCAGAGGACCAGGCATGGTGTCAAAGGCCTTAACCCTTTAACCATACTCCTGTACTTGGGTTGCAGAGGCAGGTAGATCTCCGAGTTCCAAGTCAGCCAGGGCTACACAGAGAGAACCATCTCCTAACAAACAACAAACAAGAACAAAACAGCAACAACAAAGTATCTGACTGATAATTGGTTAGCAAATAAACATTGAAAATGAAAACAAAACAAACAAACAATAATAAAACATGGAAACAAAGACAGAGAACCGAGCTGAAGAAGGGAGTTCAGAGTTAGAAATGGGTGAATGAAAATCCCCTTCCTCATACCCAGTTCTAAGCTTCTGCTTTATGATCATCTAAGACCTCTGGTCTAGGGAAGAGCCGTGGCCTTTTTTAAAAATGCTGTTCTTTTCCTTTCCTCCTTCTGTCTCCCGCTCCTGGCTCCTGTAGGGTTGGGCTTGAGGAAGCAGAGGTAAAGATGAAAGAGAAGAGGTAATTTGCCTCATATTGTTTGCTTCTCTTGGCTGTTGATAGTTAAAGCTTCCAGATGCTGCCTCGCTGCCTCTGTGTGTGGGCACTTGTAAGGCATGATGTGGCAGGAGATGTAATATCATTGACATTGACCTCTCCCATCTTTCTCCATACTCTGTCATTGTGTCTGAATGGCTCATCACATTCCATGAACATATCTCATGCCTGGGCTCCCAGAGTTTACAAAACACATGAGAAGTATATGCATCCTTAACATGCCAAACACAGGCTGTTTCTAACAGTTTCTTAGTTTAGCTCTTCATCTGAGGAGAGAAAAACTGTTATGGGTTGAATTTAACTCCATCCCTCAATTCATATCATCCTCTTCTTAAAATGTTTCCATCAGTTTTCTCCCCCCTAGCAACAAGAAAAGTAGTGAAGACAGTGGTCTTTGCAGATGAATGAAGATAACCATTTCCATTTGGTTCCAGAACCTCACCTCCACCAACTGGGAACTGTCAGGTGGAGTCTTGGCTGCTCTCATTCAGATGTTTACCCTGACAAAGCAGCTTTAGAAGGGAAAGAGTTTATTTAGCTTACAATTCCAGATTATCCTCCATTAGTACAGCAAGGTCAAGATAGTAACTGGAAAAAGCTAGTCACACTTACTTTGGGAAGAGAGACAGGTAATGGATGCTGTTCTCACTGCTCGGCTTACTTTCCCTGCTCTCAGACAATTCAGAGCCCAAACTTGGAGAATGGTGCTGCCTACTTGTAGGCTGGGTCCTTCCTGCATCAGCTAACACAGTAAAGACAGTCACCACAAGACATACCCACAGGCCAACCTGATCTAGATACTCGCTCATTGAGACTTTATCCAGGTCATTTTAGAAGCTGTGAAGTTGACAGAAACTATCAGTTATTGTCCACCCCCTCTTTCCATTCCTTTATTTCTGATTTTGGAGATTCATTCCTGACATAAGTATTTGTGATCAGACTTTATATTAGGGCTTGTTTCTTTGACAGCCCACAGTAAGATACATTATGCTTTGACCAAGGTAACTTTGCTTGAGGTTAAGGAGGTATATATTTTTAAGTTTCATTTGGGATTGGATAAATAGATTGTTAATCTTTTTAACCTCTCATCTAATTAAAAGATTGTGTATATATGTGATATAAATTGAAGAGAGCACCTCCACTCTTGAAAAGCTTACACTTTGAGAACTTTATATACTACAGAAATTCATCATCACAGACAACCCTGCAAAGTATTTAAAATTCATTTGTAGTTCTTCATATGTTAGGAGGAAGGGCACTGGCACGAGGCAGTTTCCTGCAGAGAGACACTGTGAGTAATTTGACATTGCCTTCCTTACTTCAGGTCTAATATTGCACAAATGAAACTCCCTTAGCCTCTATTCTCAAGCTATTTTTGAATTCCAGCTTGGGTCTCCCAGGCAGTGCCCTCACTCTTACTGCACTGGCTAGAATGCATTTTTGTTTTGTTTTGTTCTGAGAAGAAAGTTTACTTTTGTAAGAGCAGATTCAGAAAGTGCACAAAACTATTATCTCATGCATAGAGGAAAGTCTGTGATTAAGAGTACAGAGTTCAAATCCTGACCCTGCTGCTGTCTGGCTTTGTGATCTTTAGTTGTTTTCCAGAATCTCTAGCTGTGGCTTTTTTTTATAAATGGCACAGGGTTTTCATACTTGCTGGTGGAAGCTGTTAGGAACAGATAAGGCAGTGCATTCAGAGTTCTTAGCACAGTTTCTAAAACATGAATTAAAACTTAGGAGTATTAGTAGTTATTAGTAATGGATAATAATGATGCAAAGACATTTGAACTTTCTGTGTGGTCCCAGAAATTAAGTAGCTGGTATGGGGTGAATGGTGAGATAGCCTAGAACAAATTACTTCATTTTTATTTATTTATTCTTTAAATAAATATCCTATTTATTTTTTGAATAGTTATGTACATATACAATGTGTCTCATATGCACCTTTTTCATCCCACCTAGGATTTTTCATCCCATCTCCTCCCCAAACTATTACCTTTCCAATTTCATGTCCTCCTTATTACTTAATTGATTAAACCCATTGAGTCCAATTAGTGCTATCCATATGTGCAAAGGGGTTCTTATTAGGAAGATCCCAGAAAAAATTGCTGGCCACCCATCCAACTGAGGCTGAGCTGGGACATTGGAAGAAATTGAGAAAAGTCCCAAGGACAAAGGATCCTTAAGTCTTTAAGGTTATCTAGCATCTGCCACCTTATTCCAGCATAGGTAGGTAGGTATGCTATATCAAGCAAGGAAAACAGGCATTCACTGAGGCCTAAAGGGAAGGATGAAGCATTGGTCCTGTAGGCATTTCTGTCCTTGAATGCAATAGTAACAACCATGGACATCAGGCCTACTTGGGATTACAACCTCAAGACCAGCGGCTTGGAAGTTTGGCTCTAAACTTGATTCTTAATTGATCCTAGTTTTCTGGGAGCAGAGCTCAGGTTCATGCTTATCTGTATTTACTATTTTACTCCACCCTGCCCATCTATTGTCACGATCACCTCGACCAGCAAGGAAGACGCAACACCAAGCTCTTCTTTCAGCAGTTTATTCAGGAACCTTGAACAATCTTCTTCTGACCCCAGGGAAACCCACCCGCAGCCTAAATAGCCCCTGGGCAGCCAACCCTAGTGCGCCATGTAGCCATTACCGATAGGCCCAGGTATGTGGAAGCAAGCCAGATTCTTAGCCTTAGCCAATTATGGAGTTGTTTGTCACAGAGAGCACTCACTGTCGGAAAGGTGGAGCGCGGAAGCCAGCGCCATCTTTAAGGCGTGGCTGCACGCAGCTCTCTACAATCTATTTTATAAACAGCAGTGTGATTTGGGATGTCTTTCTGTATACTGTGAATATACTTTATTACTATTTGTTAATGAAGAAGCTGTCTTGACCTATGGCAAGAGGACTTATGGGAATCCAAGAGGAGATAAAAGAAGGAGGATAGAGTTAAGGAGAGAAGCTGCAGGTGCAGCCCAGAAAGCAGGATGCAATGGAGCCACATGGAAATATATAGATCAATAAAAATAAGTTGAATTAGTTGTAAGGGCTAGCTGGTAATGAGCCTGTGCCATAGGACAAACAGTTTGTAATTGATATTTTGTTATCAATATCAGTTTTACATATTTGTGTTATATAAGCCTTTATTTGGGACTATGTGGCTGTGGGACTGTGGGTTCTGACCTCCGGGCTAGGTCAGGTCAGAAACTTTTGGCTGTAGCAGTGGACAGGATTTTCTCATAATTGTTAGGTGGTAAGGGAAATTTTCTCTCACTACACTTATGTATTTTTTCTTTCTCATTTCTGTAATTTTAGCTTAAAGGATGTGAAGAAAGAAGCATTGATTTGAATTTCAACTCACCGTCTTCTTCCTTTTGATTGTGGGCCTATCTTGAAATTACAATTTGTACGGCATTTGTTTCATGACTTAAAATAATTTAGGGTTATTTCAGCTGAAAATGTGAAATCAATGCCTTTTTGATGACTAGAAGCATTACATCTGAATAATAACTAAGCTGTTCTTTGTTTTCATAAATAACTGGAGAAAAATCATAGACCATTGTTATCTCTTGTCATTAATCTCATCCTGAGGTGTGTGGGGATTCTTTTAGAAATACTTACAAAAAATAAGTTCATAAATGCAGTTTATCCAAAAAGAAAAATGAAGGATAAATATAGAGAGTGTGAATAATTTATCTGTATTATAGGACAGCAATGAAGCTCTTGGGACGTGAAGAAGGAAACAGAGCTTATAGTAATTAGCAACTAGAAGATACTTCAATAAAGCCCTTAACCCTTATGTTTATCTCAGGATAATTTTCTAGTTATCACATGGATGGTTCATCTTCTCCTAGAGTCACATGGATAGTTTATTGTCACATGCTGCCCAGTGGTTACCCTAGGAAGATAAGCAAGCACACCCCCCAAAAATCAATACCATAGCTTGTGTCATTATGAAAATAGTGTGTCTAAATTAAATGTTACAGCCACAATATTAAATATACTCATGAATAAAAGGTATATTTCACTGAAGTAGAGCTCTTTTTACCCAAACTGAATTCTGCTTGATTTTAATTTTCCCATGTTTCTTGAAGAGAGAGGGGCACACTGATTGTCTCAGGGAATTACTTTCATTTCAGCAGCTTGTTTCTGAATCATTAATTCTAGCAGATCATGCTTAACTTGCCATCTTCAAGAAGAGTCCTTCTGGTAAGATACAAGTGAACAGAATGCTTAATGCCCATCATAGAATTTGTGTGTTGACATTGTATGAGCTATGAAAAAGCCCATGAGAGAAACAATTCTCAGTTTTTGCTTCAGGTGTGGACAGGGCCTCATGAATAGAGTGTTTTTGTTTTTGGTCACTTTTGGTATGTAAACATTCATTTTTTTCTGTACTTATATTCCATATGTGGCTTAATCCATCATTATATTATTAGATACTATTTTAATTTTTAAAATAATTACTGATTTACAGATAGTAGATGGACATTCCATGCATTCTTTATCCTATTTATCTCTAAGGTAGCATTTTTCATAACTATAGTATAAAGAGAGAGCCAGAAAATTAACACAAGTACAGCAAATGTACACACAGGAACATAGGCATAGATTTGTGCATCTCTTTCACTACTAAGATGTGCAACTATTACATTGCCATAAGGACTTCACTCATGCTAATCCTTCACTTACTTCACTGGCCCTTCTTCCCTTACCCTGGAAGGCAGGGTGATTGGTGTTTTGAGAATGTTCCATAACCACAATCATATTGTACTTTAGGGATTGACATGTTCACTTATGCTCCTGGGAGTCATCTAAGTTGCTGCATGAATCTAAACTTAGTCCTTTTCGTGGCTGAGTAGCATTTCACTGAATGTGAGCCACCATGTTGTTTCTGGGAATTGAACTCAGGACCTCTGGAAGAGCAGTCAACACTCCTAACCTCTGAGCCATCTTTCCAGCACCACATTTCACTGAATGTACAGTTTATCATTCACTCACTGGAGGACATATAAGTGAGATTGAGTTCTTTACTATCACAAGTAAAGATCCCTGAACATTATATACAGTTTCAGAAGGTTGGTCTATAATCATTGCCATGTAGAGTTTGGTGTGGGAGCAATAGCTGAGGTAGAGAGAGACAGAGGGACCTAGACAGGCATGGACTTTTGAAACCTCAAAGCCAACCCCAGCGTCACACCTCCCCCAGTAAGGCCACACTTGCTAATCCTTCCTAAATAGTACCACTAACTGAAGACCAACCAGTGAAACACTGTTAAGGGCCATTCTCATTAAAGCTATTATATTGGGTGATATGGGGAACAAGTAATTTTTTTAACTGATAAGCTAAAATGCTGAGTATTATGCCAGAATTACTGTATTGTTTTGCATCCTATTAGGAAGTATAAGAGTTCTACTCTGCACTAGCTTAAGCATTTGTTGTCAAGTTTTCAAAAAAAATTTTTTTGTGTGTGTATGAATGTTGGGGGGCAGTATGTGACCCTGTGTGCATGCAAAGGCCAGAAAATAATAGTGGGTATCCTGTTCTGTTACATTGTACCTTATTCCTCTAAGATACCATCACTCAGTGAACTGGGGGCAAGACTGGTGATTGGAAGCCCCAGTGATTTCTGCCTTGGTGGGTTATACACACATTTGCAACCACACCTTGACTTTATTTGAGAATTCTGGGGATTTGAATTCAGGTTCTAATGCTTGCACTTACTTCCTTATCATTTCCTGAATGATATCCTTCTTACTTCCTGAATCATTTCCCAGACAACTACTCTTTCATTCTAACTGATCTGATAGAGATGTATTAACTGTGGTCTCATAAATATTTCTTTAAAATATGACCCTTATATTGCTATATCCCAGTAGCCCTTGCTGGAGACCTACACAGATGGATTTCTTTCAACATTAACCTAAGCAATAACTAACTCAGTGAATGATCTGCCCCAAGGATTCTATATTCACTGTGCTTACTTATTGAGCTATTAACTAGCCATGGAGAACAGCCTAAGCATAGTCACTTTTAGTTAATGCAAATCACCTGTATTTTGCTTCTGTGGAGGGAGAGGGAGGGAGAAGAAAGAGGGAGGGAGGAAGGGAGGGAGGGAGGGAGAGAGAGAGAGAGAGAGAGAGAGAGAGAGAGAGAGAGAGAGAGAGAGAGAGAGAGATATTTTTAAAGCCCGGGCTTTGCATCCTCACACACATTCTTCACTGCTGCACACAATGTATTCTCATCATCATTCCTCAGATGTGGGAGAGGCATCATATCATTCATCAGATGTGAGGGTGTGAGTGAGGCATCTTTATCTGCCTTTGCCCTTCAAGTTATTACTGCAGCTCATTATCCAAACCACCATTCTCTGGGGAGGGCTTCAGAGAGGAGCATTTGGGAATGCTGAACCAGGTGGCTTTCTATTAGTGATTAATGTAGCTACATGTAAAGAGTTTCTGTATGAGCACAAAGTGCTGCTTCACATATAGAAGACAATTCAAGAAGAGCATTCAGTGTATTTATTAAGCAAGAGCAGATCAATAGATACCTTTGCAAAGATCCCTTCCTAGGAAGAAACAAGTTGAACAAATCTAATGGCGTGGCAGTTGGTTTGAAAAAGAATACCAGAGCTGAAGAAAATGCTATGGCAATGAAATTGTAGGCATTGCAAAAGAAAGGCAAATAATTAGAGCATAAATCTGGCTGTGACAGTACATGGTCCTGGGGAGATGGACTCACTGGCCTGAGGCTGAACTCAACAGCGGGGCAAACAGAACAGGGCACCTCATCCTGCTACCATGGATTATCCTCCTGATATATGGGACCTGAATGTGACTTCACAGGACTAGACTGGAGACTTAATGATGCCATCAATTTTCTGGGAGCCAGTCGTTCTAATTGACCAGTTACTTAGTAAGTGCCTTTGTTGAAGATGAGCTGTATTTTTAAAGTTAATTGTTGATTAGTGAAATAGACAAGAAAATGACTAGACAGTCTTGCATAACTGTAGGAAAAGGTATGGAAAATTAAGTAAATGTTACTGGATAAAGAAAGCAACTGAAAGGCAGATAAGAGCTGAATAAAAAGCAACCCAGCTATTAAAAAAAAATGTTTAGATCAGAAGCAGGGATATGGAAGGTGTTGCTATTGTCAATGTGGGATTGAGAGCCTGTCTAAATGTCTTCATTTTCCTGATGTCCATTCTCTTTCCCCTCACCTTCTCCATATCCACTGTCCCTTGCCTCACTTCCTCCATGCCTAGTCTAGAAGCCCCACTATCTTCATGTTCAATCTAGATGCTTTCAACTTCTCCATGTCCACTCTCTTTCCCCTCACATTTTCCATGTTCAGTTCAGATGCTCAAACCTTGTACCTGTCTAGTCTATCCACCTTCAGTTTCATGCTAAAACCTTCTTAAACAGAACAAAGTGACCTAAGGGGTATGTTGAATGGTGGGATGAGGCCATTTGCCATTTTTAATATTGATGTAATTTTTAGAGTAGTCTTAGATGATATGGGATGTTTTCTGTATGCTGTGAATGTGCTTTATTACTATTTGATCATAAAGAAGTTGTTATGTCCTATGGCAAGGCAGCTTGGAGGCAGGCAGAGAATCCAAACAGACAAAAAGACAAAGAAAAATGGAGTCAAAGAGAAGCTGTAGGCAGTTGTAGAGAAAGCAAGACGTAATGGAACACAGATAAAGCCATGGAGCCACGTGGCAATACACAGATTAATAAAAATGAGTTGACTTAAGTTGTAAGACCTAGCTGGTAATGAGCCTGAGCCAAAGGCCAAACAGAGTGCAATTAATATAAGCCTCTGGGTAATTATAAATGGCTGCAGGACCATGGTTGGAAAAGATTCTTCCAGACTACTGGCCTAGACAGGGCCAGGAACTTCTGACTACACTTAGGTTTACAAAAAATTGAAAAAATATAGTTTTTATAGATCCCCCTTTCTGCCTCAGTTTTCCTTATTAATCTTGCCCTGTTGTAGCACACCAGTTACAATTGGTGACCTAATATTGATATGTAATATCCTGGTTAGTTTTTTGTCAACTTGACACAAGCTAGAGCCATTTGAGAAAAAGGATCCTCAATTGAGTAAATGTTTTTACAAGTTGGCCTGGACATGTCTTTGGGGGGGCACTTTCTCAATTAATAAATGATGTAGGAGGGCCCAGCTCACTGTGGATGGTGCCACTCCAGACAGGTGGTCCTGAGGTTTATAAGAAAGAGATTTAGCAATCTGTGGTGAGCAAACCATTAAGTGGCAGTTTTCCATGGGCTTTGCTTCAATTCCTGCCTGCCTCCAGACTCTTGCTTTGAGTTCCTGCACTGACTTTTCTTGAAGATGAACTGTGATCTTCAAGGTGAAACAAATCTTTTCCTCCTCAAGTTGCTTTTGGTTATAGTATTTTATCACAGCAGTAGAAATCCTAACTCAGACACATGACTACTCAATTAAATTCAAAGTTTTCCTTAGGAACTTGCTTTTTGTGAAGGCTTTGAGTGCTTTGTCCAGCACCATAGCTTTTGCAAATTTTGACATCCTGCATCCACTAGACTGTATCACATATAACATGTGATCTGTTTCCATATAAGGCCCCATAACTGCTCCTCTTTCCTTCTCCAAGGTTTCTGCCATCCACTGACCTTTTTCTGCCTCTTTATCTCTCTCCCTCTTTTAAAAATATTTGTTTCTTTAATTATTTGAGACTCATATAACCCAAGCTGGCTTTGAATTATGTTTCTGAGGATGACCTTGAACTTTCTGAACCCCCTGCCTCTACCTGCCAGATAGTTTTGCATTTCCCAGAATGCCATATACTTGAGAATCATACAGTCCATGGTCTTTCTGAATTGGCTTCTGATGCTCAGCAAAACACATATAAGTTTCTTCTCTGTCTTTTGGTAGTGTGGTGGTACAATTTTATAACTAAAAATTTTATCTTTAGTTATTAAAAATTCTAGTTGTTGTGGTTGAGTACCTTATTAAAGGATTTATTAATTTATTTTATTGCATAGTCTCAGAGGCATTTTGTCCATCCTGGCAGAGGAGGCCTGGACTTTTACAGTCTCCACCACGCTTAATAGGAAACAGAGCAAGACAGGGAGGCATATGGGACAGGTAATCCACTAGTCATACGCTCAGGGCTCATGTCATCCAGGTAAGCTCCATCTTCTAAAATTTCCAGAGCTGCCTCAAATGGAGAACTAGGCCTTTAATAATACAATATCCTTGGGGACATTTCATATGTAAGCCATAGCAGGGTGCATGCCTATGGTAGGCTCTGGGAAGGCCTAGAAACAAAAACTGCTTTGTTTACATGGAATTCACACTAAAAAAGTGAAAGAGGATGACTAAGCAGTGATAGGGCTGTGAAGAAGGGAGAAAATAAGAGCAGGGATTTCTGACAGTTCTTGGAGAAAATCTCACATCACTGCAGAAAGTAACATCTGGGGGTGGGGGTGTGGAAAAGGATGGAAGACAAAGGGAGAATTTATTCTGGCTATAGCGCTTCCCATTGACTAAATGGTAAAATGTTTGAAAACTGTCTCTTGCAGCATAGAAGTTTATTTCTGTACTTGAAACAAAGTTAATTCCTGTGGACTTAATAACCCCAGTTGATCTACAGAATGAGGATGATGGTATGTTACAGTGGGAAGAAACCATCATGGCAACACCATAACTCTTTGATTGTACAGATGATAAAAAGGCTTTTTCAGAACAGAAGTAGGGGCTGAAAGTAGCTCGCCCAAGTTTGCTTCCAACGATCTTTCTCTCACATCTCACAGTCTTTCTTAAGATACACGGAACATGAGCAAAACAATTGCTAAACAGCTAGTTGTACATGATTTTAAGGAAGAGAGTGTGATAGATGAGTGTGTGCTCTACTCCAATCAGAGCTTCTGGTCCATATGACATGAGCATCATGTACACAGTGGTCTGAATGAACCATGAATCCCATCAGAACTGGGCATATGATATGAGCATTGCATGCACAGTGGTTGGAAGGTACCCCAAATAAAGTGGAAACAGTTAAAATGGGGGAGAAAGAAAGGAATAGTCAAGAAAGGAGTGGTTGTGGGAGGTGGTGAGGAGAGGTAAAGGTCTGTAGGGCACTTGTGGAGTCTAATACTGTTAAAGGAGGTTGCTTGTCTTTGAGAGTAAAAGAAAATAAGTATGGACAATTTGGATATTACATACAGCCCAAGGGACACCTAGAAATGATATATGTTCCAGGAGGGATGTTGAATTTCTATTGTCATCATCTAGGGAAAAATCACAATTTGAGGTTAACACTCTCAGATCATTTCAGTTTGGCTGTCTTTTCTCCAGTATTCGATATTGGCCTTTCCCACCCTTCTAAGGCATTTAACAATTTACCGTGAGTGTTATAAGGAAGTGTTCCTGCTTGTGCTGGGCCTGGTCAATCGCCTACAGGACAGCTCTTCTAGGAGGCTATGTGTGACTTGTGAAAATGACAGCAAGGAACTCAAATCTTTCCTTTCTGTTCCTTTACTGTTCTTCTCTTTTTATTTGCACTTACCACTAGTTTTTAAATTTTTCTCTATAAAACTCACCCTTTGAGAGATGGTTTAAACTGTTCTGCCAAGCCATATGTTTCTATAACAAAAATAGTTGAGGCTGAATAATTGAGACATTTGTCTCAACTTGAAAATATTTATTTTAATTTTATATATATGAATATTTTTGCCTATGTGTGTATATTTCTGGAGGCCAGAAGACGGTGTTAGATCCTTTGGAACCAGAGTTACAGATAGTTGTTAGCTGCCACATAGGTGCTGGGAACAGATCCTGGTGCTCTTAACCACTGAACCATCTCTTTGGCCCTGGGTTTCTCTTTTCTTTGTGGGGAGAGGAAGTCTGACTTACATATCCAGACAACATAGCATTAACATCCTTCATCCCTGGCATTCACATTGCAGTTAAAATACCACTAATTGCATCACAACATATCAGTCATAGAAAGGGAAAAGAGACATGCATGTAGAGTGGTCTCACCTCATACTTGAAAGATGAACTAATACCTTTGAGGGCTGACCTACTTTGAGAAATAAGCATCAAACTCGAATCTGTTTCTGGTTCTTGGAATGTTGCCCCATGTCCCTAATTACTACTTCAACATGAACACATCATGGAGCAAACATCTAGCATGCCATGCTCTGGCCATGCATCTGGTGGTCCCCGCACCTCATATGGCCCCTCCTGTTGGCAAGGACAAATGGATAATATCAGTATCCTTTAACATGTTCATAGTACATTGTTCTGATTTTGTGAGAAATTGCCTTTCATAAGGTTATTTTCATAGAAAACTGGACTATGAGTTTCCACATTGACCACATTGGGCAATAACTGCGACATCTGCTGGCCAAACTTTGCCATTACATCTAGTCTGTGGTAATTGTGTGTGTGTGTGTGTGTGTGTGTGTGTGTGTGTGTGTATGTGTGTGTGTATAATTTTCTTTCACAATGGCAGACAATACAACTTCTCAAGAATTTAGAAACGTTTTTACTGTTATGATTAAGTACTTCTTACATGATTATATTTTTGAGGGCTTCACTCCCTTAGTCCTGTTACTGTTTGGCCTGATTCCATATTTTATATTAAAAAATGACCTCATACCCATTCTAAATATGACACTATAATTAGCATGGTGGAACACTTGAAGTTTAGAAATAAGCAATTACTATCTAAAGTGTATAATATAGAAACTACAAATGATAAAGTGTAGACTTTATGTTAATGATGAGAATAAGAAAATTATTGATTCCCTGGAATCATTAGAAAAATTGGCTATTCAAGAGACTCAGACCCTAGGAAAAATGATGGTTTCTAAACTTGAAGAATAGGAGAACCCATTCATTGCAAAAATGGGGAAGGATATTAAGGCACTGTCAACCCAGAACAATTCAGGACAACCATTAATGAAATCTTATAGTGATTGAGATATTTTACCTAAATTAGTGAACATGAAAGGAATTCCCCCTCTTCTCCAAATAATATTTCTAGTTACAATTCAGAAAAAGAATATATATGGCAAACTTGTAGAATTTATGTAATACAATTATGAGCCAATCCATATGAGAGATAAAAAGACTATCAAGGAAGCCATATCTCTACATATGTAAAACAAATACTAAATACATGGTCAACAAAAAATAGAATAACTTCTAATGATTGGATGCAGTTAACAGCTACCATAATGGACTATAGCCAAAATTTACAATGGAGAAATTGGTTGAGAAAAGAGGATAGAGCCATAGAAATTCAGGGTAGAGTCAGGAGCTTTGACACCTCTCAAGACCAAATTCTTGATGAAGGCTCATTTGCTGATGTGAAAGTTCAGACTACTTATGTTGAACATACATTGCTGTTATGCTATACTGCTGCCTTGAAAGCTTGGGAAAAGATTTTAGATTCAGGATAGAAAATTAAGCTGTATACCAAAGTCAGGCAAGAATTAAAAGAACTTCATATTGATTTTCTGCAGAGATTGACCAAGGATGTACATAGAGCAGTATCAGATCCAGAAGTTAGAAAACAATTAATACTTTATTTTTGGCTTTTGACCATGCTAATCTGGAATATAAGAGAATGCTTATGCTATTAAAGATCAGATCAGCATCCATAGAGGAATAGATTCAGTATGCAATCAATGATGAGTCTCTCCATTATGATGCAGAGAATTGGATAGATGAAGCCATTTCCAATGTTAGGGTAAAGAATTAAGGTATCAAATGTGTTAATTGTGGTAAACCAGGCCATACAGGAAGGAACTGTAAGCAAGGCATTCCTGGGAATAATGTCCCTCTTAGGAATGATTTAAACCAAAGGTCTCTACTGTCTGAGTTATGTAGAAGATGTGGCAAAGGCCAATATTGGACTAATGAGTATAGATCTACAAGAGAAAAACAAGGCAACCCTTTATCATCAGGAAACACCTTTCAGGGCCTCTCTTGTGAGGCCCCAAAAAATGAGATCTCAAAATTAAGGAGAGTTCAATCATATACTGTCATAATGGAGCAACAGCCTCCTCTGGACAAGTAGAAAATCCAATGCCTAATGTAGAGAACCATAACTGCATTGGATAATAAAACAACTTGAATAGAAATTTCCAAGAAAAACCACAAAACAAATATTTTGGTAGACTTCTATAAATGAACAAAGACCATAATTAAAAATATGAATAGATAATATTTGTATGCAAGGCTTAGTCGACATGGGGCAAGATGTTTAGACCATAATCCCACAATCATGGTATCCAAGATGGCCTCTAAAGGAGATGGATGATCAATTTCTAGGTATTGGAACAATATCTCAGGTGAAACTAAGTGTAAGATGGCTTGAATGCATAGGACCAGAAGGACAGAGAGGAAGGTTAAACCCATATATGGCTAACATAGCAGTAAATCTATGAGGTCATGACCTTCTATAACAATGGAATATCCAGATTAAAATCCCTCCAGGCTCAGATATAAACCATAGAACTCAATTATGTTTATGAAAACAGTATTTGAGGTACTATACAAAATAGTCACTAGCCTTGTGCAAAATAGTCACCAGGTTGTGCAAAAACATAGCTCAATATCTGCTGACCCTGTAAAGACACTCACAGTGCTACATTTAAAATGGTTAACAGAAAAGCCTATTTGGGTTCAGGAATGACTCTTAGTGAAAGAGAAACTGCAGGCTTTAGAACAGCTGGTACAGGAGCAGTTACATACTCAGCACATTGAAGAATCAACCAACCTGTGGAATTCTCCTGTATTTGCTGTCAAAAAAAAAATCTAGAAAATGGAGAATGGTGACAGATCTAAGAGCAATAAATAAGGTGATTCAACCAATGTGCTCTTTACAATCTGGTATTCTCTTGCCTTCCCTGTTACTTAAGGGATGGCCTTTTATAGTTATTGGTTGGAAGGACTTTTTTTTTTTTTTTTTTTTTTTTTTTTTTTTTTTTTTTTTTTTTTTTTTTTTTTTTTTTTTTTTTTTTTTTTTTTTTTTTTTTTTTTTTTTTTTTTTTTTTTTTTTTTAACCATACCTGTACAAGAACATGACAAAGAAAAATTTGCCTTTATAGTGCCCAAATTTAATAATTCATATCTGGTAAAGAGGTATCAATGAAGAATTCTCACACAGGGAATATTGAATAGTACCACCTTATGCCAATATTTTGTATAACAGCCATTAGAAGTGATACACAAACAAATCCCACAGTCTATCATTTGCAATTATATGGATTTTTTTTGTCAGACTCAAATATAGATACATTAGAAAGAATGTTTGAAGAAGTAACAAAAATTTAGCCTGATTGGGGATTAAAAATTGCCCCTGAAAAAATACAAGGAGGAGAATTTATTGTTTAGGATATAAAATATGTCCACAGAAAAATTATACCCCAAAAGGTACAGTTCAGGAGAGATATATTGAGGACTCTTAATGATTTCCAAAAATTACTTGGAGATATTTCTCATTTATGGCCCATTATTGGAATAAAAAACCATGAACTAGTTAATTTATTCAAAATATTAGATGGTGATAAAGAGTTACATAGTCTCAGAGAATTTTCTGAGAAGTTGAGAGAGAATTAGCTTTAGTAGAAAAGAAATAACAAGAAGCACATGTGAATTGTTTGGATGTAGACCTCGATTGCATTCTGGTTATTTTACCCTCTAAGCATTCTCCTACAGGAGTTATAATGCAAAGAGAAAAGTATTATATTAAAATGAATATTTCTGCCACATATGCTGAGTAGAAAATTGGAAACATATGTGAAAAAGATTTCTGATTTGATTTTTAAAGGAAAATTAAGACGTGATCAATTGATAGGAAAGGACCCAGTAGAAATTGTTGTACCTTTAACTAATAAAGAAATTGATTGACTATGGGCAGATAGTGAACCTTGGAAAAAACCCCTGCAGTAATTTTTTGGGAGCGATTAGTAACAAATATCTCAAAGCAAAAGGATTTAATTTATAAAGGAAACTAACTGGATCCTCCCTTGTGTTGTATGGGATAAACCTATTTCTGGAGCTCCTACATTTTACACTGATGCAAAGAAATAAGGAAAAGTAGGTTTCAAATCAGGAAACTTAGGTAAAGTGGCTCAAAGCCCTTATAATTCTGTTTAGAAGTCAGAATTATATGCCATTATTATGGTATTAATAGACTTTACAGAACTTCTCAACATGGTAACTGATTCTCAGTATGTATAAAGAGTTGTTTTACATATTGAAACTGCTGATTTCATTCGTGATGATACAGAATTAACCTTATTGTTTATACAACTTCAGGATATCATTAGAAAGAGAATTAGAAATAGAATTCATCATATATATATGTATATATATATAACACATATCAGATTCCACATGGTTTTCTACCACAAGGTAATGATAAAATTGATTAATTATTAATAGGAAATATGTTGGAGGCCTCAGAACTTTATAAAAGACATCATGTTAATAGCAAAGGATTAAAAAAGAGCTTTCCTATTACTTGGCATCAGGCCAAGAAAATTCTACAGAATTGTCCTACTTGTTCCTTCAATAACCAACCATCTTTACATGCTGGAAATAATCTAAAAGTATGCAGAGAAATGAGATCTGGCAGATGGATGTGTTTTACTTTGCAGAATTTGGAAAGATGAAACATGTACATCATACCATCAACACTTACTCAGCAATACAATGGACAACTGCCCTGAGTTCTGAAAAGGCTGATGTTGTAATTACACACCTTTTGGAAATCATGGCCATAATGGGAATTTCTGTTCAAATTAAGACTGACAATGCTCCAGCATATGTTTCCCAGAAAATGAAGCAGGTTTTTGGATATTATAAAGCACATTATAGGAATACCATACAATCTTATAGGACAAGCAGTTATCGAAAGAGTTCATTGCACCTTAAAAGAGATGCTTCATAAACAGAAAGGAGAAATAAAAAACTCAGGGAGAGATTGCATAATGCTTTACTAATCTTAAATTTTCTTAATGCTGATGAAAAATGAACAACAGCTGCAGAGAGACATTGGATAATAATAATAATAAAAAAAAACTTCTGAGATAAACCAACCTACCTACTTCAAGGATGTGCTGACCTCAGAATGGAAGCCAGAATATGCTTTGGTTGGGAGATTAATAAAGATCTGATTTGAAAAAGAGACACCTGAAGAAGAGAAGTATTGGCTCATCCCCTGATATGCTAATTGGATACATGGTAAGGAAAACTCACTTAACAAGGCTGGGGCAGGGTTTCATTTTGTCTTTACAGAGGAATAGATATAACCATCTTCAAGAAATTGAAAGGATGCTGGATGTTTAGATGCCTAAAGCTGAAAGGAGAATAATTATGAAACGACTACAAGCAAAGGAAAAGGCCAATTGCTACTAATAAGCACTGCAGGGTAAATTCTCAATTCTCACTGCTTTGCATCTTTCTCTCTTTTTTAAAAAATGTGGTCCTGATTTAATTATAAATCAAGCTGGCTTTGGAGTTGGAAAAAGTGGCTTTCTCCTTCTCTAAACCCAAGTATGTTGGTAAAGAAAAATTTAAGAGATTATGTCTCATATCAGAAAAGCCACCTGGTGTGGGACAGAAGACAGCTAGAATAAATAGGGACCAATATAGTTGTAATTTTTTTCTAATCTTATTTCTTTGAGTATTTGTTTTTTCTTAACCTTAAAAACCTTTGCACACAATTTTCTCCTAAAAATGTAAACTCTTTATTTGATATTGATGGTGATTAGGTTTTCCATTATAAACAACAATTTTTCCTACCAACAATCTCCAAAGCATCCAGAAAGAAGATGAGACCCCGACCACAACAATTCTACCTGGTCTGTGAAAAAAACAAAAACTCGTGTACATCACTCAATGATTTCTTTTGAAATATAAACTATTCAGGATGGTTGCAAGATGGTGCTCTATGATTTCCTTCATATCACATTTTTAACAAGAATTCCAGATGGTCTTACCCAGTGCTCTGTGAATGGTTATCAGTGCCTATAGTCAGTCCATTAGAACCTAACCACTATATTAGTTTTTACAGGACCCCACAAAGATACTGCCGCCTACAAGTCAGCAGGAAGCAACCTTATGAAAAACTATGCTCCTCTCCCTGATAAGTTTTGTCCTCTGAGGGTTAAATATAATTATCTTTCTGGTAGAATGGTTAGAAGTTAAATTTGAGTTGTGAGTAGAAAAATAATATAGGCTCAGGCATCCCTTTTAAAGAAAAGAAAGAGAAATTGATAGGACAGACATAGGTAGATATGAGCTGAAGACAATTTGCACTAGTATAGATGCTTGTGTAATGATACAAATGTGAAATTATTTTGTATGTTTGATTGAGATAATTTGTATATTGATACAAATTTAATTCTGAAGTTGTTTTATATGTCTAAGGTAATTTGTATATTGATACAAATTTGAGTCTGTAATTTTATACATGCTTCTACCTCTGTTTAAAATATTTTGCACATTAATGCATATTAAGCATATTATTGTCATTCCCACTATGCAATTTCTACCTGTTTAATTATACTAGTAATAATATATAATTATACTAGTTGTAATATATACATGTATTCTATTTCTGTTTAAGATGTTTTATATGCCTCTGTTTAGATATTTTGTTTAATGATATCTATTTAGAATACTGTTGCTATTTTGCACTATACTTGTACCTTTGGTTAATGTTTGTATGATTGTCATACTTGAAGTCATTATTCGAAAACTGTACACCCATTTATAGATTGCCTATTTTTGCAATGTAAGCTTTTAGGATGATAAAATTGCAAATCACAGTTACTTAGGTTTGCCACTTAGTAGTCATGCTGTTTAGACTTCTCAGATATATGATATAATATATCAGATAGACAGGAGTCTTCAGCCACTTCATAGACCTAGAGAATATGGCATTTAAAGTTTTGTTATTCAGAATTCGGCCACGAAAGACACAACAACTCCTGGCATCACTGCTACTTTCCCAAGATGGTGTTGGGCATTGAGGACACTCTACAAGGAGTTTGTCTTCCTTGGTAGACAATGGCCTGTTGGGCAAAGATTTTCCCTTTCCATGACTGTTGTCAGTAAGTATGCTGTCCAATCCTGATGAACAGAATGAAGGATAGAGACTGCTGAAACCTGCCTAGACAGGATAAGCAGGTTTCTCTAAAAATTCCCTGCTTCTGAAGAGATCTGTCAGATGTCATAGGCCTGTAGCCAAAAGGTGGGTGCTCCAACTTTGCAGAAAAGCTGTGGGTGACTGTCCAGAGAGTTGACTGTTGCTGTCTTTTCCTAAATCTTGGAAGCTACTCTTTTGTGCTTCCAACTCTCAGGTAATATTTGTCTTTTGGTCAGGTCTTAATGAGGTTGAAGATTAGATAGTTAAGGTTACTGCCATCTCATATCTTAGCAAAGAGCATTCAGGCATTGGATTCTTATTATTCAAGATAAACAGTCTTCAATTAATCCCTGTATATTGCTACTTACCAATATTCTAGACATTTAAGATACACCTTATATTTGTTGTTTGTTAGTTGTGGTTTGACCTTGTTTATGTTATTGTCTTTCCCTCCCCCAAGACATTATCTTGTAATTATTTCTATTTTATATAGTCTTATACTTGGTTTAGAATTTTCTTAGTTAGACAAAAGGGGGAGATGTAGTGGGATTCAGGTGTTATTTAAGGAAGCTTATAGCTCCTGAGTATCAGGACCCCTACAGGGTGTCATTCTCCTCCACAGGGAGTAATTGAAATTCAGATTGCTGGGCACCCTTCCTTGGCAGGAATCTTGATTTAGCAAATTGGGGCGAAAATGTATGTATGTATCAAGTTCACAGCTGATGCTTATGCTGCTGGGGTCAGAATCACTGATTTTATAAAGTAGCATCTGTGGAAAAATTCTATAAATTTACACCATAAGATTATTGCACTTAGGATTCTATGTCCATATGGTATAAGTACCTAGTGTTGACCCATCTAAAGCATGAATATATGTGAGATAATATACAGGGTAAGTGGGAAAATAGTTCATTTGGGAATCAACACCATAGTCATATAAATGACTTGAAATAGCCTCAGCACACCAATTTCAAATTATTTAATTCTTTTCAGTAAAAACAGAACAGAAGATACATAATTAAGTAGAATTTAGCATTTGTACTCCTAGCAGAGATTTCATATAAGCACATTCACAGAACAATAAAATAATAAATCTGTAATTAGTCTTAGGTACAGTTTTCTGGGCTGGAAACACTATCTGTGCAATAGATACGTGAGAGGAGAACAGGGCAGTCCTGATCAAGGGACCCTGAGAAGGACGTTCCATAAGTTTATGTGTAGTGGGCCCCCTGGGAGAGGATCAATGTTTACAGTGAGTTTGTGTCTCATGGACTAGGAGTGGGATCAGTTAGTACTTAATTGTAGAAATAGGGTTCGCAGGAGAGGTAGACAGGGCAGCGAGGAGTCCCCCAGAGCAGGCTGCAACTCTGGTTCGTTCACACATGGCTTTTTAAACCAACTAATATATTAATTGATTTATTTTTTAGACAAGGTACAGAATTCACACTGTGGTTTAGGCGGCGATCTTTCTGACCCAGAATTCCCAGTGCCAACTGCAGATGTGGACCATCATGCTCATCCTGGCTTTCTTAGGAGCTTTTGCTAAGCTCCGGAGGGCCTTCCTGCTGGGTTAGCCAGGCCCACCCAAGCTGTCGGGATGATCTTCCTTAATTAAAGTCAACTGAGCAAGGATTTAAACTGAATCTGCCGAATCCTTCCACAGCAACACTCAGATTAGTGTCTGATTGAAAAACCCAGCAACTGCAGCAAAGTCAGGTAGACACAGCCAAGTGCCATGGTAGAGGGTATGGCCCTGTCGACAGGAAGGTGCAGCAGCAGTTTTGAGGGTCAGAGGCGTCAATCTGCCTGATTTACATTTAAGTCTACTGTGTACTCAAGGATTGTCTTTTAATCGGCTTGGAGAGAAAAAGAGAGAGTAGAGTCTTTAGTGGTGGTTTCTAAAAGTGTGGGATGCTGTATGTGAGCAGAGTTGTTTTGAGGAACCTGGGGCTGGCTCACTTTTGGAGTAAAAGTAGCAGCCTCCGGAGGAGTGGAATGGGAGCCCGCAGTTGGTTGATCATTTATACTAGTGAATTATCACTGATCTGGCAAGGAAGAAACTGAAGACCACAGTTGCCTTGGTTGGCAGGTTGGGGTGTAGTCTTCCATGGGAACTGCCTGCCTTTTGGCAGTCTGAGCATGTGATGAAGGTGAACAGGTAGAAGGCTGTTTATTTAGTACATCCTAAAAATGATGGTAGGTCTGAAAGAAGCTCTGTGGGTTAATATATGAAAGATCCAGCCTTCATTTCAAATTCCATGATCACCAGGAATTCCGTCATGCAGCAACATCAGATATACTGATAAGAAAGCTGGCAAACCTTAGTCTCCTTTGCAGTCAGAAGTGGGTGTGGTATTCAGGGTCTCCAGAGTGGAGTTTTCCACCCTCACAGCCTACTGTAAGCAGAGTGGCTTACAGACAGGAGAAAACTCTGTTTATGGAATGTTCCCTTTTCAGAATGGAATTGCCTGAGAAAGGACTCCTCATGACACCTGCCAGTTGCAATACACATAAGAGTAACCCAGCAGGGAAAGAGTAAGGGAAGCAAGACTTTATCTTCTCTTTCATCTGGTCTCTTACTGTAGCACCTCCTCAAATGGCTTAGATGTACTCTGGTGTTATTCGAAATCCACGAGAGTCTGTTTGAGAGGTATCAAAGATTTATTAAGATGCCAAATGGGAAATACACTCATAAATACAGAACCAAATGACCAGCCTTTGTTTTCTCTTCTGCCTAGAAGATGATGGATCCAGTTGTCTGGCCTCCAATTCTGAGAGAGAGAGAGAGAGAAAGAGAGGGAGAGAGAGAGAGAGAGAGAGAGAGAGAGAGAGAGAGAGAGAGAGAGAGAACCTCATCCTCAGATTTAAGCAAAAGACTGGAGATCTAAAGCTGTTGGTGGACTGAATACCAACTACACTCTGGGTTCCTGACACTCCATAAGTTTTACTTCTCAAGTTTTGTCATTGATCATTTTCTTCCCAGATTTCTTCTTTTGAAAGTGCCTGGCCCTTTGATGAATACTCTGAAGCCTGTTTTTAGTTCTCAGCTTCTGAGATGTGATTGGACAGTGATGTTCATGTGAGGCTATTCCCTAGTTCTGGCTTTATATGAAGACTTACCTCCGTCCGCACAACTTCATTATATATACTTTCACTTCTAGGCCTGGGTAGGTGGTTTAGTGGGTGCCTGGTAAGTGTGAGGAATTGAGTTCAGATCCTCCGTAGGCAGATAAAAAGCTGAGTGTGGCCGAGTGTGTAGCTCAAGTGTTGGTGGGTATTAGGAGCAAAATGAGATGGATCCCTGGAGTTTGTTCGCCCGTCAGTCTACCTGAGTCCATGAGCTTCAGGGTTAAACATGTAATGGTGGAGAACAATAGAGGAAAGACATGTGACAGCCACCTCTGACCTCAGTTTGTATATGTATATACCCACACCGACAAATTCATATACCACACATGTATACACACCATATACAGACACACTACACATTATCACATACACACACACAAGAGAGACAGAGAGACAGAGAAAGAGAGACACACACACATAGAGCAAACTAACCAAATAAATAAACAAAAGAATACTTTATTCCCAAAGGAAGAAAAGGCCATTCTTGGCTGCTTGTGTTGGGGTTTCATGGCTGTTCTAGAATAGTCACTGTGTATGTGTGTGTGTTTTCATTCCCATTACATTTATAACTAGGAGCTAGCTTAAAGGTCTATTTTTGACATTTGAAGAATGATGCTAATGCCAAGGCTCATGACATTTATGTGAGTTTCCCAGGATCACATAGTCCTGAGAGACGTGATCTATATTACTTAGAAGTATGAGGAGTATGAGAAAATGAATCACTTCTAGCAGTTGGGTGCCTGGCTGCTGACTGAGACACTTGGGGGAACTTTCTGAAATACGACAGTCACATAAATACACAGCATCCATCCTTCTCACTATGGACTTGCTCTGTGGTCCCATGCAAAAGGAAAATAGGGTGCAGCTGCTTTCAAAATGAGATTCTGTTTCACTAGTCTTTGAATTATCCAAGTACTGTGTGCTCACTTGAGGTATAGGTCAGTGGAATTCTGTTCAACTGAATGCTTTTCAGTGAGTCACTTAGTTTGTATGGAATCACAGGTAAGGGAGACTAAATGAAAACATCTTTCTACCCTAAGAGTTTATGATGATTGTCTAGCTTCTCATGGTTTAAGATCTGTCACCAGGGGCTGGAGAAATGGCTCTGTCAGTAAAGAGCTTGCTGCATATAGCATGGAAGCCTGAATTCTAGCCCTCCTACTCACAGAGAAGCTGAATATGATGTATTATGTATGTAACTTGAGGTAGAGATGGTGCACCTCTGAAGCTCACTGACCAGCTAGCCAAGCTGAATTAGTGAGCTCCAGTTTTACTGAGAGACCACATTAAAAAAAAGTGTAGGGTTGGAGTGATGGCTTAGAGATTATGAGCACGTAACTACACTAGCCAGGTTGAATTTAATTCTGAGCACCCACATGGTTGCTCAAAATGGTAACTCCAGTTTTAGGGATCTGACACCTTATTCTGGCTTCTTTTGAATTGGTAAGTTCTATGTGGAACTTATCAAGCTTCCACATGGTACCCACGTAAACATGCAGGCAAAACAATAAAACACATTAAAATTGAAAAAAAAAGTTGACCACAACTGAGGAAAACATTTGCTTCCACACAAGTGTATATATACACAGTGCACATATATAAATATGTGTGCATGCAAAAAATATACCATCTGTGAGAAAGAAGACTTAAGTTGGATGGTTTGCTTTTGTTGGAAAGTATTGAGTCAACTATTATTTTTTATATCACAAAAATAGTTATGCACAAACAAAGGACCTTTCAGCAACTCTTGACAGTGAGGGCTGCTGTCTTGAATTGTGTTAATATCACCACTGACAGAACGACTGCTTTTTGTCTCTCTGGGAGACTTGAATCATTTCGCAGAGCTTATAATTTCTCATCAGATCATGACTAACAATAAAAAGGAGTTCAGCAGATGAAGGATTATCATAAGAGCAGAGAAAGAAATCCGTAGCAAATCCTCAAGTTAATGAGGTACCCAATGCAGGAGTGTGTATCTCAGGAGTGAGTATGAAAACCATCTCTGTGAACGGGTCTAATCCTGCACTTGGGAGAAGGAGGAGAAAGCTGAGCCCACCACTGATTAGGCCCCAGACTCACCCATTTCTCAGATATGTGGTCCTCCTGCTGTTGCAGTTATGTTAGCTTATGTTTCCAGGCCCAGCCATCTCCCCAGGCTCTCCTTTGGCATATATCTTGACTTGTTGCCTCCATCCTGCTGTGTTTGAGGCAAGCCTAACAATTCTCCTTTATTGCTATTTGTCTGTATTGCTAAAGACTGTGGGAAAATATGTGAATTGACAAAAGTAATAAGTCTCAGAGAATAAATCTCAAATTACATGAATGTGAGCATGCTTAGAATTCTCCAAATATACTCAGGGCTCAGTGCACAATCAGGCAGGCTTCTTTGCAGACTCTGAGTATTCTCCGATTCGTACCTGGTGTCTTTCTTTATTCATATTGAGAACTTACTGGGAGAAAATAACACAAAAACCAAAACAAAACAAAAAACAAACCATACTGATTACACACAGAGAAGAGACAATGGGAAGACCAACTCCAAAATTATGTTAAGACCTTTTGGCTATTGGGGCCTCAGTCAGAAATTCAGGCAAGTGGCCTTCATAGTCCTTTTCTGTGTGGTGAAAGTGCTCTGGCTTCCTTTGTCTGTGGAGTCTAAAGTATTTAAAGGTGTGTGTGTGTGTGTGTGTATGTGTGTGTGTGTGTGTCTGTGTGTGTGTGTGTGTCTGTGTTTGTGTGTATGCCTGTGATTAAACATAGATACTGTTTCAGATGAAAAAATAATAAGAAAATAAAATGTCTGTTTGAAACAGAGAAAGTGGAACCCCTTCTTCTAACACTCACACAAATGTATACACATACACACACATATTGCTGTAAGCCTGGCACAGACTATGTCTTCTTTTCTTGGTAGAGAAGTGTCCTAGACCCAAGGTTCATTCTCACAGGCTGAGCACTGAGATTGCTTTCATACAGGATCAAAGCAGTTCACATTCAGTAGAACCTGTACTTTCTGAGTCTTTCACAAGGCTAGTGATACGCTTTTGTATTCTTTTTCTCATGATACTGGGCCTTGCAGCTCACTGAAGCTCTGTTAGCTCAACAGTAATGGGAAGGGAACAATTAGTACTCTACTATGCTCTGTGTTTTTAAACTCACAGCATTCAGCGGGCAAGGAGTTTTTCTGTTTTTTATGTGTACTGAGAGTTAATGGAATAGGACTTCACAGAAAGTCAAGAAATATCTGTATTTCATCACCTTGCTTTGCTTCCTCAGTCATTACCCATGATGCTTTTGTTTTCTTTAGTGTGAAAGATAAGTGGTGGAGAATAATTAGAAGTGGAAGAGAGGGCACCATCTTCTCACGTTGAACAGAGATGGCAGATGTTCCCAGCTGACTCTTTGTTTTGGAAGAGATATTTGTGGCTTCAAATATTTGTACTTGAACACCATTGCTCCATTTTTCTAGCAAGTTCCATTTCCTCTAGCAACTGGATGTTCGTATCTCTCACCCTCCCCATCTAGATATAAGACACAATGCCACATTTCTGACTTTTTTAAAATAACTTTTATCTTACTTAACTCCAGATGTAGCTGCTAGTAAAATCCTGTGTTTGTGATGCAGCCTCCCAGCAGGCTACAGTAACCACACTGTTTCCTTTGGATGTTCTGTGACTGAAAAAGGGCCAAGTATTCTCTGACTGGCTCCCCTCAAAGTCACCATCCCATCACTGCAGGCAGACTAACAAAGTACCACAGTATAAAAAGTCTCTCCCTAACCTTCTTATGTGGGGCTCTTGTCCCTTATGTCTTTGTGGTAGTCTGAATGAAAATGCCCCCCATAGGTTCATAGGGAGTGACATTATTGGAAAGGTTCAGGACATTTGGTCTTTTGGAGGGACTTTGTCACTGAGGGTGGGCTTTGAGGTTTCAGAAGCTAAAGCTGGGCCCCGGGGCTCACTCTTTTCCTGCTCCCTGCTGGTCCAGATGTAGAGCTCTTAGGTACCTCTCCAGCCTCATGTCTGCCTATGTACTGCCATGATTCCCACTGTGATAGTAATAGACTAAACTTCTGAACCTGTAAGCCAGTCTCCAATGAAATGTATTTTTTTAGAAGAATTTCTGTGGTCATAATGTTTCTTCAGAGCAGCAGAACACTGACTAAGATCGTCTTCCCTTTGAGCTAATAATTTTGTTACAGGGAAATCAATCCTATACAACTAGATCCAGACAATGACCTAGCAATGACCTAGCTTAGGGACTGGCTGTAGGCACATCTTGGCAAATCTTACGTAGGTGTCATTCAGAAATCATGAGTGAGAGTGCTTGATCCTGGATTCTCCCAGGACTTCCTTATTACATCTGTATCCTCTGCATTCTTGTTATACTAATTCCTTTCTGTGAGTTTTTGTGTTTCCAGAGTTGGCTAGTGGCAACCTTTGTCTTCTGTACCATGTTGTCTGTTAACCCTATGCTCTGAGTTCCTGGTTGAGCTAAAAATGCTCCCTTCTTTTAGCCCATCTTTGGGATTTGCCCAGTTATTTTATTTTATTGTTTCATAAGTTAACATTGATAGAAGTTTATTAAAATTAGTCCTGGCATAATTGGCTGTTGTTCTATATAGTTTATGTTTTCTATAATTAATGACAAAGTGACAAAAATGTTGCAAAGCCCTTCTGTGCATCTGCAGACTCCTTTTGTGGCTCTGTTCAACACATGGTGCTGGCTGAGAGCATTAGCCAGGAGCTGCATTTACCTGCTTCAGCTTTGGGAAGTTGTTGAGTCAATGCTGTGGTAGACATTTCTATTTAGGGTTCAGTCAGGTAGCACACCATCTGGTCTACACTTGGATATACATGCCCCATATAGTCAGACTTTTTTTGTATTGCCAGCTTCCAAGTAAATGGTATGGATACTTATTATTAAGTATGAAATCTTGGATTTGGCTTGGGATTGTTTACAACTAACACTTAAAACTTAAGTTATTCCATTTATGTTAACCTATGTTGTGCCATGTGGGTTGTTACCTCTGCTCAGTACCATGAGTTCCACTTTCTGGGTGTCTGATTGGTGAATTCTACCTTTCTTTTTCCTCTCTCTTCCCAGAAGTCCCTCCTATTGTTTCCTGCCTAGCTACTGACCATTCAGCTCTTTATTAAATCTATTAGAGGATACCCTTTACACGGTATGATCAGATTACCAGACTTAAAAACAGTGATGGGAGAGGTTGGCACTGTTTCAGTTGTCTATGTGTAGGTGGTCAGTTTTCCCAACATCATTTATGAACAAGCCCTTTCCCCATCATCTGTTTCTGACATTTTTGTTCTTTAGGCTGAAGACTACTAGGTTTATTATTAGGACCTTTTATTCTGTTTCACAGGCTTGTATTTATGCCAATGTCCTACTTTTCCTTGTTAGTATGGCTCTGCAATTGTGAGGAGCCTCTCATGTTCTTTTTCCAAGGAGGCTTTGGCTGCTCAGGCTCTTTTGTATTTTTGCATGTATTTAGAATTTTGTCTTATTTTAAGAAAGAATGACATTGGCATTTGATGAGGTTGAGTCTTATTACTTAGGGAAGTAAGGCTATTAGTAATATCATTCCCAATTCCTACACATAGACATTTTTCTTTCCTTTGGATGTTTTCAGTTTTTCAGTTTTCTTTATTAGTGTTTTGGTATTTTCAGTCTTTTATTTTCTTAGCTAAAATTCTAATTTTGTTTCATGATTTTCACCTGCTCATTAGTTGTCATAGATGTATAGAAAGGCTTATGAATTTTTATGTTTCTTTTGTATTCTGTAAACTTTATTGAATAAATTTTTTTTGTGTGTGTAACTTTGAGGTTTTTCTACATGGTGAATATATAATTTAAAAACATATATTTACTTCTTGTCTTCCTATTTGTATGTTTTTTTCTTTCTCTTTGCCTAACTGCTCTAGCTAAACCTTTTAGTTATATATATGTATATACATATGTGCAAATAAAAGTATATACATATATTACTTCTTACATAGATATGTCAATGTAAGACATATATATATAAGAAGTAATGTGTGTATATAAAGAACAGTGTGGGTGAAAGACATAAATGACCTAATATTCTCAGACTACCTGAAGAACATACTAGGAATATTTTTTTTGTTTTAATCTTTTTTAATATCCACCACTGTTCCCCCTCCCACCCCTTCTCCCAGTTCTCCTTCAGTCCCCTCCACCACCACCTGTTGACTCCTCAGAGAAGGCAAGGAATCCCAAGTCAATTCAGCCTGACATATCCAGTAGAGGTAGGAACGAGTCCCTCCTCCAAATATTAATGGATCTCTGAATCTACCTCCATCAGCTGCTGGATGAAGGTTCTATAATGGCAATTAGGATGATCATTAATATGATAATAGGGAAAGGCCAGTTTAGACACTCTCTCTACTATTGCTTGGAGTTTTAGCTGGGCTCATCTTGTGGGTTCTTGGGTGTTCTTTAGCACAAGATTTCTCTCTAATCCCACAATGGCTCCCTCTATCAGGATATCCAAAGTGGCTGTACAAGTTTATACTCCTACCAGCAATGGAGGAATGTTCGCCTTGCTCCACATCCCATCCAGCATAAGTTTCATCTGTGTTTTTGACCTTAGCCATTCCAACAGGTGTAAGAGAGTATCTCAGGGTTGTTTTGATTTACATTTCTCTGATGGCTAAGTATGTTAAGCAGTTCTTTAAGTGTCATTGAGCCATTTGGAGTTCTTCTGTTAAAAATTTCCAATTTAGCTATGTACCCCACTTTCCAATTGAGTTTTTTAGTTTTTTGATCTCTAGTTTCTTGAGTTCTCTCTATATTTTAGAGATTAGTTCTCTGTTCGATGTAGGGTTAGTGAATATCTTTTCCAATTCTGAAGGCTCTCATTTTGTCTTATTGACCCTGTCCTTTGCCTTATAGAAGCTTTTAGTTTCAGGAGGTCCCATTTAAAATTGTTACACTCAGTGTCTGTGCTACTGTGTGATATTCAGAAAGTGGTTTCCTGTGCCAATACATTCAAGGGTATTTTCCACTTTTTTTCATTCAGATTCAGTGTAACTGGATTTATATTGAGGTATTTGATCAGTGTGGACTGAGTTTTGTGCAGGATGATAGATGTGGATCTATTTGCATTCTTCTACATACCATCATTCAGTTATGTCATCATAATATGTTGAAGATGCTATCTTTTTGTCTATTGAATATTTTTGGTATCTTTGTCAAAAATCAGGTGCTCATAGGTGTGTGGATTAATGTCAGTGTCTTTAGTTTAATTTCAGTGATCCAGAAGTCTATTTCGATGCCAGTATCAAACCAATTTTATTACTGTCACTTTATAGTAGAACTTAAAGTCAGGGATGGTGATGCCTCCTGAAGTACTGTTATTAGACAGGATTATTTTGGCAGACCTGGGTTTTTGTTATTCTATAAAAAATTGAATATTTTTCTTTCAAGGTCTGTGAAGAATTGTGTTGGAATTTTGGTGGAGATTGCATTGAATCTGTAGATTGCTTTTGGTAAGATTGCCATTTTTACTATGTTGATCCTACTTATCCAGGAACATGGGAGATCTTTCCATTTTCTGATATCTTCTTCAATTTCTTTCTTTAATGCCTTAAAGTTCTTGTATACAGGTCTACCAGTTCTTTGGTTAGAGCTATCCCAAGATATTTAATGCTATTTGCAGCTATGTAAAGGGTGACATTTCCCTGATTTCTTTTTCAGCCCTTTTATCATTTGTGTATAGGAGGGCTATTTTTTTTGAGTTAATCTTGTACACTACTACATTGCTAAAGGTGTTTTTCAGCTGTAGAAGTTCCCTGGTAGAATTTTTGAGGTCATTTATGTATTACTGTCATATCATCTGCAAATAGTGATAGTTTGAGTTCTTCCTTTCCAATTTGTATTTCCTTGATCTCCTTTTGTTGTCTTATTGCTCTAGCTAAAACTTCAAGAACTATATTCAATAGATATGGGGAGAGTGGACAGCATTGTCTTGTTTCTGATTTTAGTGAGATTGCTTTGAGTTTTTCTCCGTTTAGTTTGATGTTGGCTGATGGCTTGCTATATATTGCCTTTATTATGTTTAGGTATTTTCCCTGTACCCCTCATCTCTTCAGAACATTTATCATGAAGGAGTGCCGGATTTTGTAAAGGCTTTTTCAGCATCTAATGATATAATTATGTATTTTTTTCTTTCATATTGTTCATATGATGGATGACATTGACAGTTTTTCATATGTTGAATCACCTCTTCATCTCTGGGATGAAGCCTCTTTGATCATGGTGGGTTTTTTTTATATATTTTTGAATTAAATTTTTTAGTATTTTATTGAGTTTTTTTGCATCAATGTTCATGAGGGAGATTCATCTATAATTATCTTTCTTTGTTGCATCTTCATGTAGTTTGAGTATCAGGGTATCTGTAACCTCATTAAAAGAGTTTGACAATGTTCCTTCTGTTTCTATTGTGTGAAAAAAATTTGAGGAGTATTGGTATTATTTCTTCTTTAAAAATCTGGTAGAATTTGGCACTGAAACCATCTGGCCCTGGGCTTTTTCTGCTTGGGAGACTTTTAATAACAGCTTCAATTTCCTTAAGGGTCATAGGTCTATTTGGATCATTTATCAGTTCTTGATTTAATTTTGGTAAGTGGTACCTTTCCAGGAAGCTGTCCATTTCTTTTAGGTTGTATAACTTAGTGGAGTACAGGTTTTTGAATTATTGATTCTCTGAATTTCCTTAATGTCTGCTGTTTTGTCCCCCTTTCGATTTCTGATTTGCTTAATTTGGTTATTCTCTCTCTGCCTTTTGGTTATTTTGGATAAGGGTTTGTCTATCATGTTGACCTTCTCAAAGAATCAACTTTTCAATTCATTGATGCATTTGGTTCTGGATGCATTTGCTTCTAATATTTCTAGAGCTTTCAGCTGTGCTTTTAAGTCTCTTATGTGCAATTTCTCCAAGTTTTTATGTAGGCATCTAGCTAGTGCTATGAACTTTCTTCTTACCATTGCCTTCATTGTGTTCCATAAGTTTGGGTATGTTGTGAAGCTGAAACGGTTAACCTGAAAGTAGAGGGGTGATTAGAAGATGTTGGGAACAGTGAGGGGAGGTGTGTGCAGAAAGGGAGGTTGGCAGTAATCAATACACGGTACATGTCATATTGCACCATGTTGATATGTACAGTTACTGCATATTAATTTTCAAAGTGCAATGGTAAGGGCAAATATGGAATTTACTAACATAAGAATAAAAATTTGGAGGCCAAAAGAGGCATCAGATACCTCTTCTGTAGTTATGGATAGTTGTGAGCAACCTGATGTGGGCACCAGGCACCAAACTCTGGTCTTCTGGAAGAGCGGCAAATTCTCATAGCTGTTGTGCTCTGTCCTAAACAAAAATACTTTCTGCCTAGAGATACTACTTTCAGTGTTTAGTTTTAACATATCATATAGTAAAGTAATTTAAAAGGTAAGTTTACCTCTTGATGAGATATAATTGTTTTAAAATGGTTTTCTGGGAACATATAATAGAAGAAATGCTGATGCTATAATATTTTTCTTATATTTGTGTATGTAGGGAGGGGGCACTGCATGTGTGGTTTGGCATGTGTGTGTACTGGTCAGAAGACAGCTTGAAGGAGTGGGTTCTTTTTCTTCCACATGAGTCCTGGGGATCAAACTTAGGTCATTAGCTTAAGGAGATAAGAGATTTTACCTGTTTAGCCTGCTCACTAGCCCTCATAAATATATAAATATTTATATGTATAAATATATATGCCATATACAGAAATCACCATTATGTAAAAAAAGAAAAAAAGAAAATCTCAGATTCCATTTAGACAAGTGAAAAAGAAAATAAATTTTTCAGATGTTAACAATGATATTATTTTGGTTAGTGGGAGTATGTTTGATTTATTACATTTTTTTATTTTTGTTATTTTCCATACTAAACACATATTTCTTCTAAAATGGACAAAATAAGAATAACATTTAAAATAAGACACCCACACATAATGGTTCTCTTCTGCTGATTTACATAAATGTGTGATTTTAAGCAGAAACCCATTTCTGCAAACCCCACTTCCTATTACAGTTTGTCACTCCAGGCAGTTATTAAGGAGCCTTCCCACCTTCAAGAATATAAATCTATTTTTTTTTTTTTTAGTTCCACAGTTCCGAGTTAAAAGGTGGAGTGAGTCCTAACATTTCTTTTCTAAGAAAGAACATCAATTTCAGTACAGACTTGCTGCCCAGCACTGAAAATGTCACAGGGAAATTGTAGTCCTTAACCCAAAAGCTTAAAATCTAAATTATATGGATGAATCAGTTCAGACTCATGAATAATATGAAAAGGTCTTTTAGTTGTAAAGATGGTGGACAATGAAATGAATTGTTTTGAGGATGGTTCTTTTAGTACAAAATGAGATTCCTCACCCTCCTCAGAAATATTTGAAATAGTCAATGTTACAATTGGAAGTCCTTCAGTGTGGAGGAAAAATAGAGCTATATACAGGATGAAGACATAGTGAGCACTTAAGAGATGGAGGGTCAACTATAGGCGACAGGAGTGGCAGGTGAAGCGTGAGCAGAGATCTGATCATCAGTCTGTGAATTTTCTCTACAGACCATGTAACACACAGGGTTTATAAGTTAGGGCCCTTGGAAGACAGCTGTGCTCACCATTGTATCACCAGCATAGGTAGTTAGGGCCTTTGGAAAGAAAGAATCTACCTACTTAGGGAAAACAACATAGTTATGGGCAACAGGGGTCAATTATCTTCACTCATGTTGTAATCATTCATCTCCAAACAGAGAGTGCTTGCCGCTGGTATTGAGTACTCTGCAGTGCTGCACAGTAATTAATGCAAAGGAAGGGTGCATTTAAGGAGTTCACTTTAAAGTATTAGTTTAAACAAACCAACAAAACCTCATCTCCAAATCACAAACCATCTAATTATGTCATTTTCATTCTGGAAAAGATCTTTCACAAACCCATCCAGACCTTGGAATTGATGCTACAACTTAGATGTGTAGAGAAAAATATTTTATTCTGTGACAGATTTTTTTCTGACCTTAGAGAATATATCTACTGGCTAATGAGGAAAGTGGTCCATGTGCAGTCCAGTTTAAGCCTTGGGCTGGTCTGATGTGCTGGACAGGCTGCCCAAGCAGTGTGTTGACCATAGCTTGATAATTTCAAAGGTCTTATGAAGTCCTTCTGTCCTGTACCCTGCCCTGAGATGTAGTCTAGCTATCTTTGGTCTTTGTAACAATGATCAGAATGGTATGGTCTAGTCAAGTCCTGGATTCTGTTCTGGGTGTTCTCTGTGTTCTGTCCTGGGTGGGTTTTCTCTGTGTTCTGTCCTGGGTGGGTGCTCTCTGTGTTCTGTTCTGGGTTCTCTCTGTGTTCTGTCCTAGGTTCTCTCTGTGTTCTGTCCTGGGTTCTCTCTGTGTTCTGTTCCCAGTGTGTGTGCATGCAAATAAATACCATGTATGTATAGCTGCTTGTGGAGGTCAGAAGAGGGTGTCATGTAGTGGGATTGTGTTCTGTTCCATTATAAGTAATTATTCTGCCTACTGGTTTAATAAAAATATTGGCTGAAAGCAGACAAGAAATATGGGTGAGGTTACAAAACTAAGAAAACTCTGGAGACAGTAAGAGCAGAACAGAGTAGCTAGAGAGACACCACGGAGATACCTCAATGAGACGCCAGAAGATGCAGAGGAAAGAATTTGAAATGCTGCTCTGAGAAAAGGTACTGAGCCGCATGGCTAAACAAGATAAGAATCATGGTTTATATGACTGAGCCATAGGTCAGCATAAAATTGACATAACTGTCTGTGTGTTTCTGTGGAACTATGGGTCTGCAGGTCAGAACTTCAGGGCTAGGCCAGAAAGGCTGGGCCAGATGCATAATTCTACAGTGTCAGATCCCCTGGATTGGAGTTACAGACAGTGGTGGTTGCTAGGAATCAAACTCATCTTCTCTGGAAAAACATCAATCACTCTTAACTGCTGAACCATCTCTTTAGCTCCCTTCATAAAAAATTTGGCATTTGTATGCATGTATGTGTGTTTGCATGTGTATGGATGCACTGGAATCCTGAGGTTGATGTCCAATGTCTTTCTTGTTCTCTACTTTATTAGAGCAGATTCTGTTGATGAACTTGGAGCTCAGTGTTTTGGCTAGTCTGGCTACGCAGGTTGCTCTAGGGGTTTTCTATTTCTGCCTTTTACAGTCCGGGAGTGTGAGCAGGGTTAAGGGTACCATGCAGAACCCACTTTTACAAGAGTCTGGTGATCTAAACTCCTGTCCTCATGCTTGTATGGCTTCCCTGCTGAGACATCTCCAGTGTTCTACATTGTAATCAGTGAAGAAAGATGTGATGTCAGGACCAGAGTCCTTGTCAGTCTATACTCATTCTATCACCTCTTGGAAGTGGTAAGAACTGGAAAAATTAGAACCCTTCAATTCACCATCTATAACAAGTTATTCTCATTTTTTGCCAGAAAGGTCTAGAACAATATTGGGTAATATCTTTATGTGGTGTCTAAAATGTTTTCAAGTTTGCAGGAGCATGTCAGTGTTTAACTTTGCTTTAATATGCTTTTTTGTGTTTAGTAAGAATAAACATATTTTCACCTTTTCTAGATGTAGCTATATTTTTTTTCTCATACAGATTTTCATCTAATTTCCATTTTGGTAATGGGGTATTGTTGAAATTTTTATACATTTTAATCAGAGGTAATATAAAAAAGTCATGTTTGATACAAATGCTGGTTGTGGTCAGCTGATTCTCTTTTCAATTGAATTTTTGAAAATAAATTATTCAGATTGGTGAGTTTTTAAAAGACATTTTCTTTCAAGAATATCATGCTCTTTGCCAATAGTCACCCCCAATAGCTCCTTCTTCCTTCCCCACATCTTTCTAAACATTCTTGTCTCTACTTGCATGAATTTTTGTATAAAATGTTTTGTAATCTTCCTGCTCCTGCACATTTGGACTTTGAGTAGAACTGTAACACTTTCAGAAGGTAACTCTGGGGTTGATGAGATCACTCAGTGGCTAATGACCACATTGTCCCTTGACATCCACAGTCCACACACACACACACACACACACACACACACGCACGCACGCACGCACGCACACACACACCACACCACACACACACCACACCACACACACACACACACTCACACACCCACCCACACAAACACCACACCACACACACACACCACAATGCATACCATACCATGCACACACACACACACACACACACACACACACACACACACACACACACTAAAATGTTAACAAGGTAAAAAATTAACTTGGAGGAAATAATTATCAAGTCTAAATTATACTTCATTTAAAAAAAGATTTTCTTTATATTCCCTAGTTAAAATTCTCTTTTCTCTGTATAGCCTTGGCTATCTCAGAACTCTCTGTGTAGACCAGGCTGGCCTGGAACTCACAGAGCTCTGCCTCCCTCTCATTTAAAGTTCTTATAAAAAGTTCTGTGCCAACTTTCCCAGAATGTTTTCTAATTTTATTTTATTGATAATGGATCTGTCTTATTATGCTTTAGATAGCTATCTTTTACACAATATATTACTTCAATGAATTCTTAAAGTTATTTTATTATCTCTGGTACATTTTCTCTAATGGATTCATTTAGCTCTTTTGATTATGCAATTATTCTAGTTATTTTTAATGGATTTTTCAGTCCCTGATATTGTTTTTGCATCTTATGTGAATCTTAATATTTACTCCTACAGCTGTATTAGAAAAACAGTTGTAGAAGAGGCATCAATTGATTTGCCTGTTCTATGCAACCTACCTTCCTAAATAGCACAGTATATGGACACTGCTGAGGGATGAAAAACACAAGCACTCACTCAAGGGAAGCCATTATGATGAAAACAGACAGTTCTCAAAAGATATAGACCAGGATTTCCTTAGTTTCTATAGGAACATACTATAAGAATGGCATATGAGATGTATGCATGCAAATGGATATTCACAACTATTAATGGTAGCATAATGGCCCCTTGGATGTTTCCTTCTGACAGAACAGATTCTGTCATGTATTCTCAATTTACTATTTTATAAAAACTGACCTTTTTAGAATTTCAGAATCTATTAGAGTTAAATATCTGTTTGGATAATGCAGGGATGAGGTACTGACGGGTACTTCCTCTGGTACTCCGGCATTCAGTATCACAGCTGAAGCAGTAGGATCAGATAATTCCTAGTGACAAAGACAACACCATCCTATAAGTCAGCCCAACATCTCTACAAAACACAGTATGATACATTTTAATCTCACTTAATCATTTCCCTCCAGATTTTAATATAAACAACTTTTGACATACAAGAAAGTTTACAAAATTGTACCATATTTTGATACGTAACACCAACTCTTCATTTTCTAGGTTTATATTATAATTTGCCTGTGAGGTGGTTAGATTTTCTGTCAGTAAGACATCCATGGATTGTTATAGGCCTTTGTGTAGTTTCTTTTGGGAAATGTCTGCCTGGTGCTTCTGAGCATCAACACCCTTTTGATGAAGAGATTTCTTCTGAAAGATCATTCTTTTCATTAGACCCAAAATTCCCCAGCATTACTTAGTGTGATGGATACAGCTAAAACTTGTATTATCTTTCTTTTTTGTGGGTAATTTGTGTTATTCATTGGATACTTGTATTCTTTATTCTTCTTGTGTCATAGTCTAAGGTATGTCTACCATAACTGATGTGGTCAGTCAAGGAATATGCCCTATTACCACCACATTATCAGTTTAGCTTTCAATTTGGGGATATATTTTTCTTTTATTTTAACTTGAACTATATTTACAGCTTGACTTATCAGATTCTGTGTCTCAAGATACCAAATTCCTTTTAAGGTGTGTTGCCTTTTGCTCCCTGTAATCAATGCCCTTAAAATCTACGCTCACAGTCTTAACTTTTCATATTGTTATTTTCCAGTTGTGAAATGAGTTTGACTTAAGCACTGATTGACTGTCTCAGCTACACAATTTTTTGTTTCAGCCCACCCTATCTTTTTGTCACTGCTTGACCTCTCACCTCTCAGCTGTGTGCCCAGGGACTCTTTATCATGTCACCATGCCTGTTCTTTGTTGTGGTTTGTTTACTTGCTTTATTTTTTATTTATTTACTTATTTTAAATCAAAGTGTGTTTTAGAATAGCACACTTCAAGAACTTCCATCTCTTTGGGCTGCTTTTCTTCCAGGCATAACTGTCCTTTTGATAATCTGCTTCTTTGACCACTCTCTGCCTCTTTTTCTGTCACACGTTTACATGCCTGTTGCTGTGCTCTGGCTTCCTATTCTGTGCATGACATGACAGGTCTGTGCTGACACCCTCTTTGGTCTGGTGTGGAGCTGGTGAGTTCTAAACCCTTATTCTGTCACATATATGAAGAGTGTATTTCCTGTGTTTTCTTCAGCTTGAAATCAGATTTTTGTTCATTTCTTTTTGTCTACTCAAATTTCAAGGGGATAAAATGCCAGCTGAGATGGTTTTGTTTTGGATACTCACTATATATTCCACCTTCAAGGTTTTATTAAAGTATATATTCAATAATCCAGCTAGGGGAGCTGTCATACTTCCCCAAGAAGACCAAAGGGGCCTTATACTTTATTTTTCAGTAAAATTTATTTGGGCACACTGGGGAGATGAATCAGCTAGTAAGTACTTTCTGTGAAAGATTAAGAACCTGCATTCAATCCACGCTATTCATATGAGAAGCTGAGTGTAATAGAATTTTTAAAGCCAGTGCCATTGAGGCAAAGACAGGTATATCTGGGGCTTGCTTAGCCTAATGGGGAGTTCAGGTTCCAGTGAGAGGCCTTGCCTCGCTGGGGTGGATTGTGGGGAGCAACTGACTAAGCATTAACTCCTCAATCTCATTAATATATTCATTGTTTTCATCTTCTATTTCCATGATTCTTGCAGTATATTGTATACAAATATTGATCAGTGACCCACCATGATAACTTGTATAAGACTTAGAAATCTGCACTTTAAACCTCTCAACTAATTCTAAGGGAGGTAGTTCACTGACCACACCTTTAGAATCACAGCTTAAGGTTATTGATAAGTTGGGATTTGATCAATAAAAGGCACTTCCCCAATCTGGTTATCAGGATGTAATTCTTCTTCTCTCCACAGACATGAATTCTGACACAAAATGGTACTGTGTGCCATGTGAAAAGTTGATATAGACTTTACAATTTGTGATATTAGATGTTTGAGTGGCATTGTGGTTTAGATGTGGAATGTCACCATTGGCTCTTGACTGTAAGCTCCTGGTCCTCAACTGCTGGCACTAGTTGTGAAGGTTGTGGAGCTTTCAGGAGGCAGAACCACACTAGAAGTGAGTTATTGTGAGGCAGGCTTTGAGGTTTTATAGTGCTGCACCATTTCCACTCACTCTTAGCTTCCTGACCATGGATGCCATGTTTTTCCTGCCATTACAGACTGTGTTCCTCTGAACTGTAAGCCTAAAGTAAACTCTTCCTTTCTACAGTTGTTTTGTCAAGTATTTTAGCATAGCAACTCGGAAAGCATGCAGTAAGAGTGTACATGCCTTCTCATTAGCTTTTAGTTTGCCTAGCTTATGCTAAAAGTATGCAGATATGTATATTAGAAGTTGCTTTTGATTGAAAAGGCCAAATTTGTTGTTTTTTGTTCTGTCTGTACCCACAGAAAATAGATGCATTTGAAGAACTCAACCACCACTGATATTTCCCATCATAAATTTATGCAATATGAACAGCCAGGTGCTTTTAGAGTCATTCTAGAAAATGGTAGTGCAGAGCTCCTTATGTCAATTTTGCATGTAACCTTTATTTCCTGTTTGGGTTTCTTCTTCTATTACATTCAGTAATCAGAAGCCACTTTAAAATTTGCCATCCTGAATCAGGTACTGGAAATTTCTTTGAAGAATATTTTCTTTCTCTGTTCTCAACAGGGAATGTTCTCAGTAATCATTCTCTGACACCCTTATTTATTCATGTATTTTTTCCTATGTGGACTTTATAAGGTGGATCCAGATCTTTTTTCTGTAGTTACAGCTAAAGGCAGTTGGGCAATTTTCTTCAACAATTCATCACTAGAAATACATTCTGGAAGGAGCCCATTTTTGCTCACTCCATTGGTTGCTGTGACCTCTGTTTTCCTTCCAGAATTTGACTTATTAATACCATTTAGAAGCACCAGGAAGCCACGCTCTGCATATTCATCAGTAAACACAAACCATACATCCTCATCACCCAATATAGAGCATCTCTAGTTTGGACTGAGCTTCACTGGTTTTAATGATTAGTCCTAGTAGCTTAGCTTCCAGCTGATAGATAGATCATTATGGTGGTACTGCAGGGAATTGGTCTTCTTTTTACCTCTGCCTTGCTTAAGAAGAAACAAACACTAAAATGATCCTACAGAAGAGAATGTGTGTAAGCATACTATTTCTCATCATGCCAATAAAGTCCCTTTAGATTGAGATTTAGATTCCCACAAATTTGATAAAGTTGCATTTATTTATCTCTGGAGATATGTTGGAAAGTAGGAAAGAATGAACATACAATCAATACAAGGCAATTTGGGGGCCTGGTAGATTGGCTGAAATTATATTTGTCAGGAGGAGGCTGCTATTTAATTCACAGGCACAGATGCCCACATTCATTTATGACACTGAATCAGTCCTTAATAAGTGTTGTCTTCCCTGAGGCTTTTCTTGTTAGTCTGCTCTCCTTGCTCAAATTTCAAAGTTGTCATCCTCAATTTTGGAGAAACTGATGTTTCATGTGCCGCATTCAATAAAGGTGGAGTGTGAGATGCATGAGTTATGGATCCAGCATCTAATTCTTTATCAAGTATGCCTGGAAGAAAGTGTAAGAGTTTTATTTAACTTTATAGCCATCAGATGCATTAAATACTATGAGTCTTGGTAAATTATTAAACAGTTATTGATTTTGTTGTGGTGAACATAGAGATGTATTGATTTTCACCTTAGTCAATAATTTCCAACAGCATAATAAATCTTGATGTTTACTGAAACATGTATTTTAATCTCAGTGTGTTGTATATATGCATTTCAATATGCAGACATTTATTGTATGTTTCCTGTGAACATTTCTGCAAAGGCATTTCTGCAAAAACATTTCCCCTGAAGATCCTACTAATTTTGGAGTTATTTTCATTCCCTATCCCTTTGTTGTTGTTTTTTAACTACTTGATCTTATTTTTTTTTATTTCTTGCTTGATAATGGGGGAGGGGGATACCAAGGCCTTGAAAGAAATCAATTTTCATTTAATGAAAAAATTGGGGATCTGTCTTCCTGATGAACTCGTGATTAATTGTGAAGTTTAATTGCCTTTCTTTATCTGTAGTAAGCTTCAGTGGAGGAAGACATTTGAAGACTTTTACTCTCCAAATCTATCCTATAATGCTTTATTCTGATATATATCAGATTAATACATGATAAGGAACCATGTCGGAGAATCTTCCACATTTAGTTTTAGTCATTTTTTCACTTATATGGTAATATAACTAAACAGAAAGTTGAACTTATAGTGGGCAAAATTAAATAAACTGTAGCATATAATATAATGGGCATAAAAAACCCCTACTACTGTACATTTTGCTTGTTAAAAATTCTACCAATAATGTAAGTATCACTTTGAAAGACTCAAAATGTTTCTGTGTAGCTTAGAATATCAGTTGCTTGCCCACTAACCATTCATTGACCTACTGTGTTTCTGGTCCTCCGCTGTCCTCTTGAGTTGTCTGTGTACTTGGCTTATCTCTGCTTCTTTTCTTACTTTTGATCTATGTTTCTTTACTTTGATGTTCCTCAAATACTATGTACCCCCATGATCAATTGGGCAACAGAGAGAACACCTGTTCAACCAGTGGGATTTTTGTCTTTCAGTAGAAAAATGTAATCTATGTAGAAAGACATGTTGACACACCAGGAAGGTGTAAACAAAGGAACAAATGCATAGTAGATTATCTTGGCATACTTTACACACACACACACACACACACACACACACACACACATATATATATATATATATATATATATATATATATATATATATATATGCCCAGACTACCCCTCATGAATCTGAGAAGAAGAAAGTGGAAATTTACTATGAAGCAACTTGATAGGGCTTAAGTTTTCAGAGGAATTGGGAGTCAGACATCAACTGAGTAATAACTTGGCATCCCAATTCCCAGTGAAAAATATGATCAAGAAAAAAATTCGTAAATTTGGCAAAATAATTTTTTCATGAAAACAATTGTACTAAGTGAACATCATTTCCCAGCATTCCCTTAGATAGCAGGAAGGAAGTGCTAGGCAGTTGGTAAAGAAGAATCACAGTAATCCAGAATATGTTTTTAAAATGGTGACTGTAGTCACGACCAGAAGGAACATCTCAATAAAGCATCATCCAGACCTGTGGCCCTGAGGGCATGTCTGTAGGAGATTATCCTAATTATAGTAATTGATGTGGGAAGATACCTACAAGTGAGTATCACTGAGGTGAGGTTGTGAGTCGTATAAATGTGGACAAGCTGAGCTGAGCAGTGAGCATACTACTCTTATTTGACTGTGGGTATGACCAGCTGTTTTAACTTCTTGCTTAACCTTTCTCTTAATGATGGATGGTGACATGGAATGGTAAGCAGAATAGACTATTTCTCCCTTAAGACACTTTCTCTGGGTATTTTATCATAGATACTAGAGGTGAGACTGGGTCAGTGACTTCAAATGCTTACACAAGCATTCATATGGATAAGTAGCAGCTCCCACCCCGTTGATACATATTTAAAACTAAGAACTTAAAAATGAGATTTTATGTTCAAGTTGTTTTTGTTTGTGTGCTTTGAGTCAATATGAGTCTTTAAAACATGCATCAACAAGACTTCTCAAACCTTACTTGGGAATGAAAGGAGTCAATCTGAACTTAAATATATAGATCTTTGTATATCTTATATGGTCAAGGTGACCTTGATATAAAATTTTGCCTTCTAATACAAAGAGAAATTATGTTTAAAGAACGTCCAGTGGAAGGATAGTTATTTTTCCTGTAGAATTGAGGAATAATTGGGAAATTTGTAATGTCTTCTGTTTTTCATACTATGTAAAATTTTAGATTACATAGTAAATATGAACATGGTTCCTTTTGTTGTTGCTGAATGTCCATAAGACTCTGAAGAAGTAGCACTAAAATGTGCTACTTTCTTGGAGGAGCCCCACAGACTATTTTATTCATGGTTAGAGATTTAATTCAGATTAAATCTTCAGGGACATTGGTGTTTTGTGGAAGGATCAAGACATTTATTTCTTTCCAAGTATCTTATCATTGTTAAGGAAAGGTTTCATGCTGGGGATTAATTGCCATTTTTGCCAGAATGTCTTTACTGGTTCTTAGAAAATTGTGTAAGAAATGAAGTTCAAGTTTGATACCCCAAATATCAAATTGAATGTTCTTACTTCATTCCATATTCCAGCCTCTTCTTTGTGAGTATCTAATGCTTCTATTATTTCAATAAAATCATTATATGATAATCTATGTTACCTTATAATCTCACTTATTAAAAGAAAGGTTCGATATGGATAAATATAAGCCAGTGTGTAGTTTTATGATTAAAACCATGTTAATTATATATTATGTGTTGAGCTAGCTATACATCTCAGGCTGGATTTGAACTCTTGATTATCCTGCCTCAGTTTATTCAGTACTGGCATTATAGGCATTAACCATCATTTTTGGCTGGTTCAGGAACTTTAAGTTACACAGGAGTGACTGGCTTTAGCAGTTATTTTTCCCTAGATATCCTTACCTTGACACTTCTAGAAAGAGTGTCACTGAGCCTTCTGCTTTATGGATTATTTCTTTCATAAAGTATCTATATGATAAGAACTCCATGTATCAGAAAATGCAGCAGTCTATTTAGTATAGTACAGTGCCAGCAGTATGGCATGATGGAAATAACATAGGGCTAGATATTAGGAGATTTGGGTTTTTCTATAATCTTAGGCTAGTTGGATGATGCTATGGTTTTTATATGGAGTGTTACCCCAAAGGCTCCTGGGTCAAAGGCTTAGTCTGAAGCTCAAGAGACTATCAAGAGGTCATTTTACTAAGAAGATGCCAACATCATTGATTGAACAATCTGTTGACATGTACGGAATGTTGTGGCATTATTGGGATACCTTAGAAGTTAGGATATGAGATCTAGTGGGAGGAATTATGTCAATGAAATCATGCCTTTGAAGAGTATATCCTTTGAATTGTCTTATGTGGGAAACACTCGTGGCTGTATAGATTCGATCTTGTTCATTTTTATGTTGTATTTATTCCTAGCATATTATTTACAGGTATAATTTCACTCATTCTTCCATAGTCTCTATTTTAGGGCCTACTGTTGTGTAAGCTGGTAATAATCACTTATGTGTGAACCCTGCACACACAAAATTATATTGCATGTTGTACCACTATCTCTGTTTATGAATCAGACATTCTCCTTTAAAGGGCAGGTGTATTGTTGAAATGTTCACTTCTGGGGAATGGGGGATTCAGATCCATACAAAGTGGGTTGCTGGAACAGCCAGGTCCACTTACTAAGAACTTTGGCTTTCTTTTCTTGCTGTAGCTATGGACATGCTGAAGTCACTTATTGATACAATGGGTCTCTGCTAGTGTTCCTGGAGCCATCTGTAGAAAGTCCTTTATAGGGAGGGAAGGAGAGGTCTAGACCTTGAGTGTTTATACCCTACCTTCAGTGAACTGTGAATGCCACTGCAACTGGAAGGTTCAGTTAACCACTTGAAAACATGTTAAGAAACTTGGAATTTTGTACCTGTGATGATTTTCTGTATAAATGTACATATTTTGGTAGCATTAGAAATTAATTGCAGAAACTTGAGAAAGCTGTTGACTTGTCTGTGAAGAAAGACCAGGACAAAAGTTCAAGTTGGCAGAGTGTCCCAAAGTTGTAAACATTTATGAAAACAACTGGGCCCATCCAGATACTGCTTCATAGCATTTTGAAACAATATCAAAGGGAAAGACTTCCAAATTATTCCATTTAAGTATAATTTATGGCAATAAGCCCAATGGTTTATTCTTTCTACAGGAAGCAGAGAGTATGCACAAAAGTGTAGGGAGGCATTCACATCAAAAACCCTTGAGTCTATTGAATAAGAAGATGGACCAGCAGTACTTAGGTGGTTTATGGTGTTCAGAAGTCATGTGGTAACCACCAGTTCCCTCTGGCCCTTTACATTTAACTTATCAAAATAATAAATAACTTAAACCTTAGTTGCTTCCTCATGCCATCCATAGTGGGAGTGAACAGCACCTTCATGACTGGGTACCATGTTGAAGGAGGAAGATGAAGAGCAGTTTTTACTTCAGAAAGTTCTCTGAGGTGAATTTGTTTTGAGTTACAACATTAACCTCTAGAAAATGAAACATCTCTAATCGATTAGCAAGTAAAGGGTCATGTGAGTCATTGACCCACTATGACAAGTTAGTACAGAGTTTACCTGTGGTAAAAACAGGGCAATTTCTATGATTTAGAAACCCCCTCCCCTCCCCAACTCAGTTTCTATAGGTTTGGTTGGTCACTAGGCTGTAGTGTTACTGGAGTGCATGGAATCTCTATAGACAGAGAAGACATCATGGGACTCGAACCTCTGACCCCTTCTGCTTTCTGGTGTCTATGAGATAAACTCTTTCCTCTTACACACACACACACACACACACACACACACACACACACACACACACAGTGTATGGTGTTGCCACAGGTCCAAAGTGACTTGGATAAACTTAATTTTCTGAAACCATCAGCTGAAATCAGACTTTTCTCTTTTCTTGGGTGTGGTGTCCCCCTTGCAGAAGTGGACTAATACAGCCTGGATGGAATCTTGTGGATTATTTTTTTCTGGCACAATTGGTAACCTTTTTAGAGGGGATAGATGGCAAAGCGAGGTTTGCTCTCCTTGCCTTTCACCCTCATATGGAATGCTCTTTTGGCTCTGATAGAAAGTTTAAAGATTTGATTTATTGCCTTGTCTTCTGTATTTTGGTTTAATCTGACCATAAGGATTGGTCTAGTGCCTTGTAGACCTCACCAGCCACCTTAGGCATATGCCTTAGACTTTTTTTCTTGCATAAAAGTACCTTTATAGATAGCCTTGTCAGCCTCTAGATAAGTGCCACTTTGAGGAAGCTAACTTCCCTGAGGATTTATTTCACTACAGATAAGAATGGACAGAGTTGCCCTGTGGTGTGAGATGGTTATTATATTAAATATATAAAAAAAAGACTTAGAAGAGAGGGGGCTGCCACAAGTATACATTCAAGTGCTCATATAGAAAGTGAAGCACATGAGATATGCTTAAATTAAGGAAGATTTAGAATGGCTTTCTGGAAACATTGGATGGCTTGTAACATTTTTGCCTTGGTGGGGGGAAGCTTTAAATTATTTTTTGACAATTTTATACATATGTACAGTGCATTATGATTTTATTAAGCTCCCACCCCCCTTTACCCTTTCCTCCTTCTTAACTAGTCTCTCTTCTACTTCATGTCTTGTTCTCTGTCTGTCTGTCTGTCTGTCTGTCTGTCTGTCTGTGTCTGTTCTCTCCCTACACTTCTATCTTTATACTGAGTTTAATTATAGTTGCTTGTGAGACTTGGCTAAGAAACTAGTATTCTGGCAAGCACCAATTAAGAAAATGGTGCCCCTTTCCACAGCATCTCTTTCCCTGTCAAAAGCTCCTCAGTGAGAACCAATGCCTCAGGGGTGCCTTCTTAATCCATGATGGAGCACTGATGTTTTATTCAGGAAAGCTAGATATTTACTAAATAGCTCTCATCCTGTCATTAGAAATTACCTTTCAAATGGACCATTTTTAGCCCTGAGCCTGGTATAGACTTCTGGTCTCAGTTTTGGCTTCCGGAACAGATTTCAGTTATTTTTAACCATTAATTTTATGATAATTTACTATAGCAGCCAGAGAAAACTAATATAGACTTTCTCTGGCATGTTACTTAAGCCATTTTAAGAATTATTAAATAAGGTATTTATGTAAAATACAAAGTCCAAGTTGCTTAAAAGAGTTACTCTTATCAAAAGAGTTCCCCATTCCTTTCTCATTGTGACCCTCTGGCATGGCCATCATGTCCATTAAGACCAAAATCCTTTACATCTCTATACTACCTGTTTTGTCCCACTACTCCTTGGAAGACAGAATGTATCTCAGCCATGTATCTCTGCCTCTACATCTATTCATTGTTGGATATAAGTTCTTACAAGTATCCATTTATAGAAGTCAAAAATGGTTACACTGTTTCTTTTTGAAAATATATATTTTTTGTTATATAAAGACAAAACAAGTAGACTATATCTATATCTGCCTATTTACTATCTACCATTTGACGGCAATCATGAGATTCTGAGCTGAGGGACCAGCCAAGCTATGCTTGACTTCTTTACCAATATCAAAGATATTAAATGCATGCTACTTAAAACTATTAAGCTTATGGTAATTATTTAGGAATCAGAAATTATAATAGCAACCAACCATATTGGCAAAAATACAAATATAGAACAATATATAACATCTTCCCTTGTGAAATGTCAGTTCACAGTTATGAAATATATATTTTTTAAATTTCTAGATTTTCTTCAGTGTATATGACCCTCTTGCCAGTGTAATAATTATGTATATTTTCTTCTCACTTTTCCTTATGCTGTTTTCAATGCAGGTCTCTTATGTGACTCAATATAACATTTTTTTTTCTTTTAGCAGCTTCTCATTTTTTGAGTGTTGGTATTGATATTCCTTCTAAGTTAATAAAGAAATTCAGCTATTATATGATTTATTTTACATCTAAATCCTAAATCCATTTAGAGATTTCTTTTGATATGATGCATGAATCTACAAATACCTTTTTCACATGTTCAATTATCCATAGTTTATATAATAAAGTTTACATTTAAATTATGTAACCTTAGATGATACCTTTATCATTTAACAAATTAGCATGAAAATTGGGATATGCTTTTAGAATTTATCTTTTATTATTATATATATATTATATATATTATCCAAAGACTGTAGGGGAATTATGCTGTTACATTGTAAATATTTGTCTCTCCTACTGGTTCAATAAAAACACTGATTTGCTGAAGGCAGACAGGAAGTGTTGGCTGAGCTACCAGACTAAGAAAACTCTGGGAACAGGAAGAACAGAGCAAAGGTGTGAGAGAGATGTCAGAGAGACCAGTGGAGAAGCCAGCAGATGCAAAGGATAACTATGCTGCTCTGAGAAAAGGTACCGAGCCACATGGTTGAACAAGATAAGAATCTTGGGTTAGTTTAAGAGTAAAGAATTAGCAAGTTATATGCCTGGGCCCTAGGTCAATCAACATAGAATTAAAATTAGTACAAGCTTCTATGTGTTACTTTGGGACTACTGGTCCAGATCTTGGGGCTAGTCTGGGCCAGAAACTTAATGCTACAGATGGCTCATCATTGTGGGAAGGAACAGCACATAAAGCTTTAGAAAGCTTAGAAAGGGCTGTAGCGCACAGAAATGAGCAGCCAAAAGCAACTTCCTAGTTGCGTCTTTGATGGAGTCATTGTACAGAGACGCCATGGTGTTCAGGCTTAAATTACAAAATGGCTGTTTAAGACTGGTTCCCGAAGTCTCACAGAAGACAGTATAAGCAACAAGTTGCGTATGATGGACTTAAAGTTTCTGTTTATATAGACTAAAAGGATACAGAGTCAAAGACTGCTTCTTAGTAGCAGTAGCATTTTCTTGGGAAAGCTCTGTTTGCTGGAGGTAAGTAGTGGCATGACCTTTTTAGAAGAGGTTTCCTGATTCTGCTTTAGAGGAAAAACACTTGTGAGTCTTTTTGAGAGGTCCTTCTGCCAAATATTTAAACGGAGTTCATGAGCAGCAGATGGCAGTGCTTTAGTTGGTGATTTTATGAACCCTAAAATTCCCCAGAGTGGTAATTGTGGGTCCTACCAGTATCTCTGCTAAAAAGCTAAATCCCATGAAGCTAGACTAGTAGCTGGGTAGAGTCAGCCATCTACCCTAGTGAAGCTTTGAATCCTTATGAACACCTTGGCAGATTAAAGGTATAGTCAGAAACAGAAAAAGATAATAAATAAGAGATATACAGTAAAGACAGATTCTAAAAAACAAAAACAAAAACAAACCTCTAAATGGTATAAAGTGTGTTAAAAAATATATGTAGGCTTGAGAGAGAAAAGAGAAAAGAAAAAGGATAGAGAAAGTCTTTAGAAAAGAAATAAAGTAAAAAGGAATAGTAATAAGCCACATAGAAATGGAAAATACAAAGAGTGCCTGGATACTGTATGCTATTGTCTTGTCTTTAAGTTTTTTAACTGAAAATGAAGTAGGAAAAGCTACTAAAAGACATTTGATTATAAATGCTGTTTGTAGTATCACAAATGAGACTCAGAGCCAATTATTGGGGGAAGGCTAAAATATCAGAGAGAGGAAGCATCACAGTCAATTCTCACCCAGATGTCTTGCAACTTCCTCAGGCTCACCCCTAGCTGCCAGTCTCTTCTCCCAGTAGCTTCTGTTCTCTCTGGATTTCTACAAGCCCTTATATACCCCATCCCATCCAGGATTAAAGGCATGTAACCTTGAACTCACAGAAACAAAAGAAGTTATGTCTCTGGAGTTGTGGGATTAAGGGTGGAGGTCACCACTCCCGGCTTTCACTGTGCTGGGATTAAAGGGGTGTGTGTGTGTGTGTGTGTGTGTGTGTGTGTGTGTGTGTGTGTGAATGACTCAGCTGTTTATCTTTGTATTCAAGGTTTAATAATTTCCTGAGCTGCCTGCCTAGAATTTGACTGGGTGTTCTCGCCAATATTCAGGTTTTATTAAATATGTAATATATATCCACAGCTGTTGAATTAATTCAACCTATATATTTTGTAAATGAGTTGATTTTAAAATTAAAATAAAAGATATGCTACTTTGAAGAAGAGGTTTTCTTTTTATTTCTATAGAAAATGAGAGGCTATGGATTTATTCCTGGTTACAGAAAATAAAGTTTGATAGAGGAAGACCCCCCTGAAAAGTGTTCAATGGAAATGAGTGGCCCAGATGATTTAGCATTTCAGAGGACTTCTGTTGAAGTTTTTTCTGGAGTTCTGCATCCAAAACAATTTCAAGGAGACTGGCTGAGATGACCCAGTATTATCCCACTAAACACTTGTCCATAATCCTAAATTTTTCTTTGTGTTCTCATGTGATTGCCAGTGCCCCCATTCAGGAGGAAATAGCCTAGAAAACTATGCCTACATTCCCAAAATTTGTCTTTGTTTATAGTATTGGTTACAAGTAGTTATAGAAAATAGTAAAAAAAGAGAAAAATTATACAAAGGAAATTAGACTTGGTGTTTTTGTCTTAAAAAGAAAAAAAAAAAAGAAATGTAGTGGTATTATGTTGTTACATTGTAAATAATTGCCCTCCTACTGGTTTAATAAAAATGTTGGTTGGCTGACAGTGTGGGTGGGGCTACCAGACGAAAAAAAACTCTGGGAACAGGAAGAGCAGTGCAGAAATGCCAGAGAGAAACCAGAGAGTCGCCATGGAGACACTATGATGAGACACCAGCAAACTCAGAGGAAAGAAGTTGAAATGTTGCTCTGAGAAAAGGTACCAAGCCACATAGCTAAACAAGAGGGTTAGTTGAAGAGCAAGACCTAGCTAGCAATTAGCCAGAGCCATAGGATGATCAGAATAAAATTAATATAAGTGTCTGTGTATTTTTGTGGGATAGCAGGTCAGAACCTCAGGGCAAGGCTGGAAAGTCTGGGCCAGAAACTTTTTAACTACAAAAGACTATAGTGTTTTGATTCTCAAAAGTTTCTAACATATACATATTAATTTATAAGATCAATTTTGGAGATCTCTCAGTTATTTTGTGAGTTATTATTAGCTCATTTGAGAATTAGATTATACATTTTAGGTTAATCTTCTATTATTAGGATTATTTATGAATGAATTTTAAAAAATGCTTCAGGAAAATAGGTGTATTCACTGTACTTGTAACTTGCAAACACAGTATGTCTTTTCATTTGCTTGGTGACTGGATTTTTCAGAAATATGTACACTTTTTTCTCATTTGTCTTGAACACTCCTTGTTAGATATATTTCCAGATATTTTATACCTTTTAGAATTATTATTGCCATTATACACAAGTCTTTTCCATTATACTTTCATAATGGTATTACTTATACATATGAGAAATGCTGTTTTCTGTACATTTCATGTATGTGTTATGTATTATTATATAGAACATTATAAATGTCTACATAAGATGGATTTCTGAGCTAGTAGTGAAGGTACAGTAATAGGGCTTACCCCAGAAAGATAATAGTTTAGTACAGAGCCATAAAGTAAATATGGAAACATAATGTGTAATTGTTCTTTGTAATAAAAGGTCTGAACAAAATGAAGGATGTTTAGTAATATAGATCATAATGTATGTATATCTATTTGCACAAATTATGGAGACCTCAAAAGCTTGAAAATGTCATGACTTATCTCTGTAGGTCTCTAGAGTAAGCAATTGCCCATAAAACAAAGGCCCTAAATATTTGTTGAACTGAACAGTACTGAATTTTCTGTGAGCTTCAGACTAAGAGGGTTTTGAGTCCATTTGTTACCATGATTATGTAACTTGTAGTCATTGTCATATCTTCCTTCTTCCTCCTCCTTTCCTTTTTCTCTCTGATGTTTTGTCTCCAAGTATGTAAGTGCACTATGTGTATGCAGTGCCTGAAGAGGTCAGAAGAGGCCATTGAATTCCATCAAACTTGAATTATAGAAAGCTGTAAACTGCAACATAGGTGCTGGGAATCAAACCCAGGCCCTTTGAAGGAGCTGCAAGTGATTTTAACCACTGAGGCAGTCCATAGTTTTCAGTCATTAAGTTAGGAAGTATAGTCAATGTGTTGATTGTAAGTAGAATTTAAATATTCTACTTCTGTTGCTATATTATCACAGTGCTGGTCTATGATGTGTCTAAAAAATGGCAGTCATGACTTTCATCCAGCACATCCTCATGTCTGAACCCCTGAACAAGGTAAGCTTCTGGTAAGCTTCATGGGTAGCAGCCCCATGCATATAGATGAGCTGAATTAATGTCCCCTTTGTAAAATTTTGCCTAAAGTGCCAAAGTTAAGCTTAGGTGATTAAGGCTGGTTTCAGCTTATGTTTTTCTAGGGATAGGTGTTAAGATTTATTTCTTTAATATCACCAGAGAAGCAAGAGAACACTATAATGGAGAAAATCCGATGTATAGGATTTTTAGCAAAGTTAAATAAAGAATTGAGGATTCATTCTGTTTTTATATATTTATAGCCTGTGTAGCTCTGGAGAGAGTTTAGGTCCATTTATAGAACTATATAATATGTAACAAAGTCATAAACCATGGAAGAGAATGGGAAGAAACAGGGCAGAGAGCGATGCTGGAGTCAGTGGCAGGCTGCTGGTGAGGAGGCTCAGGTTTAGTCTCTCATCTGTCATAAAACATATTGAGCATTAATATACTTTGCAGAGCAAGAGTTTTACAAGTTCTAACAATGGCACATATATATTTCATGCTCATTCTGCTGCAGGAATCTACTTAAGCTTTAATTTAATCTTTGTAACAACTTGATAAGATGGGTAGTGGTGCTATTCAGTTTTATAGAACAGCTATTACTAATGTAGAGACATGAAGACACATTACTTGGAGGATTCTTATAAAGACAACACTGTGCTATGTGATAAAGAGCCTTCGTGGGATCTATACAGTGAATACTGTAGTGGATATCACATCTTATCTTTTGTATCATATATAGATCTGATGGCCCCATGTCAAGCCATTTTTATCAGGTCAGTGCCACAAAGAGCTATACTGGCATAGCGTCATTTGGGGATGGTTTTAGAACAGACTATAAAATTTGCAAGCCTTTATAAAATTAAAACAAACAAATAAGCTACAACTTCTAATACCAGATGTTGACCTGGGGATGGTTTCAAACTTCGAGTTAGGAAGTATAGTCAATGTGTTGATTGTAAGTCAGGGAGCTTCTTGATGCATAGGAATAACTACTAACTTCCTTGTCCTGTAATGATAGTCTTAGGGGTATCGTTAGAATTGAGGTATGTCCGTTAGGTTATGCTGTACTTTGCTTTGAAAACTAGTAAGTCCCTGAACTGTATTGACTTTGAACTTCTCTCAAGTGCCTTTTCATGTTTCTTTAGAAGCTGACATTTCTGATAGCTGTTCACCATTACCCAATCATGGCCTGGGGTAAGAGATTTCCAAAGTCAGTAGCAAGGAAAAGAATAATTTTGGTAGTGGAAACCTGCTCTTACATCTCTCAAATTGGAATGGAGAATGAACATACCATTTCTGCTCATTTCCTGTGGCTAGGCATCCATCCATCACATAAATACTCAGGAGCACTGACCATCTATGCCCCACAGAGAATGTGATTTTTCTGTTTGTATTGGAAATTTATCTCCTTCTACCTTTTCCTTTTTTCTTTTTATTCCTTTAGACCTTTTATCTCCTGAGACCCTATCTTCCTGGTATGAAATTGCACCTCCTCAGGCAGCTCAGTCTTCCCCAAAAGTCTTCTTGGAGAGTAGTAACAGGGTAGACCAGAAGGAAAGCACAGAGAAGGTGTATCCTCTTGACCATCATTTATTGCTTATCTACCGCAAGCTTTCTCTCTGTCACTCACAGTCCAGACATGGTGGGAGATTGCAAATGAGAAAGAAAGTAAAGGGTAGAGAAACAATCTGGTTTACTATTCCTAAGGGATATTTGCACTTTCTCCTGCACTGACAACTTTCTCTCTTTCTTTATTTATCAGCCATGTTAAAAACAAACAAACAAACAGACAAACTATGAGCCCATCAACATCAGACTTGGGTTCCTACAAATGTAAACTGTAATGACATTTGCACTTCCAGGTTCATGATGGATACCAAAGACTAATGTGGCAGAGAGAGTGTGTAATGCAGAAACAAAAGGGACAGTGAACATCGAGATTAGTGATTCAAAGTGTGAGTAAATGGAGAGCCCAGGCTTTTATTTATGTAATGAGGCAGATCCTAGAATGTATAGCAGGCTTTCTCAGTTCAGAACCGGGTTCGATGGTTGGGATCTGAAGGTTCTATTGTTGGAATCTGTAATCTCCCCAAAGGCAATGTGTCCAAGGCTTAGTTGACAGTTTTAGATGATATTGGTTTTTGATATAACCATCCAGCAGTGGGGTCTAATTGGGGGGGGAAGTAGGTCACTGATGTAATTGAGGGGTATCTAGTACCCCAACCCTCATTCCTCTTTTCTTACTATACTTCCGGCAGGACACGTTGAGCAGCTTTTAAAAATTGATTTATTATTTTTTCAATCACATCTACCTGCTGTGATGCCCTACTTCACCACAGGCCCAGAAACAGTGAACTTGTCACCACAGAACTCTGAAGGCCTGGTTCTCAGTCAACATTTCATTCAGTTGTTTTTCCTGGGTGTTTTGTCACAGACATAGAAAGCTGACTAATATAGGAGGTAAGCAGACAAAAATGTAAAAGAGGGGATGCAGAAGTTAGAGTTCTCATCACTCCTTCTCTAGTACCTCTCCCACTTCTTGCCTAAACATCTTTGTGATATGGAATTCTGATCCTTTACATAACTTGTTTCTGTAGCCCTCTAGTACCAGCATAGAGTGGAGATGGAGAATGTTCCTAGTTTGTGTCTGTGGCTTCAGGAGGCATAGAGTAGGTAGTAGTCCAAATTAGTATTAGTTTATAGTCCTATGTTTTTTATAGAAACATAATAGAGTTGGAAAATACTGAACTTTCATGTGCTTAGTACTTGTTAGATGCTTCATATGTAAATACAGTTGTGTAGTGTACTTTGGAGGCTTAATTCTCTTTCAGCATTATTTACGTGGAAGGGATGATGCAAGACATGATTAAATCTCAGATCAGCTGTTGACCTAAATGATCATTGAGAATCTTTCCAACCCAGAGCTTTCATGATCCTGTTGAAATATTTGCTCTACATTTTAAACAGATGACTCCAAAATAATATCTTTAAGCAAGGAATTGCCAGTGATGTGGCAGACACTGACTCCTTTCATCTCTCTTCATTCTGAAAATTTCACCTCTAATTTATTCTATCAACTTCCCCATTCTTTCTGCATATTAGCATAGGAGCCTCCTGCAATATCACATTGCTGGCTTTTCCAATTATAAGTAGTTAATGGGTCTTTATTCCTTGTTTCATGAAGCTAAATAAATACAGATAACTCCAGCAGGGCAGAATATACTTCACAAGGGCTGACAAGGGGATGTTTTATTAATTTGCTTTTAAATCACTGCAATCATGTCCATTCAAATGTCTGATTCTTTTCTACCAATAAAATAAGAAATGGTTATTAATTTTTTTATGTCTTCTGTAAATAAACTGTAACATCCTAATGGATGTGCAGCCAGAATTAATCTCACATAGAAATCACCAGTGACATGCAAAGAAGATTATGCAAGTGTCCCATAGCATTTTGTCAAGAAGTACATTCTCTTGAAGACAGTTTACATTTACATTCAATTGCTTTTGTACTCTCTCCCACACACTTTGATTCTTAAAAAAAATAAAGAAATAAACAATGCCAACTTGTATGCCACTTGGGCATAATAGTATCAGATATGATGAGGCTTATAGAAGCCATTAAAGACACCTCCTGCTTCCTCCCAGGCACATAAGAATTCATCTTGCAATTTCATCCACTCAAGGGCAGGAGCTTCCAAATATCCTCTGGTAACTAATTTTACTATGTGACACCACTTTCTATCATGATGCTTTCCCTTACAAACAGTGGAACCAAGTCACCTCTTGTCTTTGTTTTCAAACCTTAAGGAACCAGGTGAACAATCAGTTACAGTTCTTTGTAAAACCATCAGCATTTTACAAAACTCACCAAATTAAGTTTGCCTTCTGTTCATTTTGTTTGCTGTCACTGTCTTTAAAAGGATCCTTTCTCATTTCATCAGATTTTTAACCAGGGCCAAATATATTATTCTACATATTTAGAAAAATAATTTTTTTGCAAAGAGATGAATGTCAGTTTTTCAAGGAAACTTCTACAGAGTAGGTTGAGTAAGAGTCCTTTCATGGAGAATATTAATGGCTGTGATTACAAAGAGAGTGAATGATTGGTCTAGGGGACAAGCAAATAAAGAGGAAAAGGGGCCAAGGACCTAACTGAGCAATCAAATGTATCTCAAGATTGGTGTCATTCAGACATTATGGGACATATGTTAAAAGTGGATTTTATAGGATAACAAAAGCCATTTTGACTCTGAGAAGAGGGAAATATGTGAAGGCAAAAGCCATACTTCCTATAGCCTGTGGATTAATGACCTCTCTCTTGGATGAGCTGGAAAAGGTGCAGGTGCATGTGGGCTCCCAAGAATCCTTGTAATGAGCTGAATTGATGGTACTGTGCAAGGGTAGGACAGTTATTAGTAAATAACAGGGACGGTAGGGTAATGACCTGATCGCTGGCCTATAATCAATCAGAGGTTGATTTCTGTGTACAGTTCTCCTGGGAGATTATTAGAAGTAATACACAGCTAAGGCCAGCCACTGGCTCATGGGGGGCCCATTAGTGACTTGCAGGGGGGCAAGTATTCTATTCCTGTATACAGAGAAACTCTATTTACTGGAAAAGCAAAGAGAAATGACAGACATCTGTGTCTTTTTCTTGTGTTCTGTTTTCTAAATTCAATACATCTCTGAAGCAAACCTTGTTTAACAGCAAATAAGTGGAGAGAGACTAATAGATGGCATAGTATTTATTTATCAAAGGTTTTTATGATAATGTATGTCACCAAATGCATAAATAGGCTCCTACTTAAATATTGAATATATTTTCTTTTTTCTCATTTTTTTATTATCAATAAAATCTCATTTTTTTTTTATCCATGTATCCCCTTGTTCAAATGCCCTTCCCCTCCCACTCCTACATGTCATTCTTCTCCCCATCTCCTTATCTCTTCCCTGGCAAGGACAGGAGGTCCCAAGGTCCCAAGGTGGCTTAGTTCAGCATCCACTCCAGGCAAATCCACTTTCCTCATCCCCACATCAAGACTGGCTCAAGTCTTCCTCTGGAGGGAATGGGCTCCAAAGTGCCAGTTCAAGGTGCTTCATATCCCAAGCTGTTTAGTATTTGTGGTTTGCAGCCTGGACATGCTTTGCTTTTTGTTTAAAGTCCACTAATGAGTGAATACATCCCCTGCTTATCTTTCTGGAATTGTGAAACCTCCCTCATGAGGATATTCTCCATATCCATCCATTTGCCTGTAAATTATAGAATATCATTGTTTTTTACTGCTGAGTAGTACTCCATTGTGTAGATGTACCACAGCTTGTTAATCTATTCCTCAGTTGAGGGGCAACTAGTTTGTTTCTAGGTTCTTTTTTTTTTTCCACTTTCTTTTTTTTTATTATGAATAAAATCTCGTTTTCTATCTGTGTATATCCTTATTCAAGGTCTCTTCCCCCTCCCACCCCCTCCAGTCACTCTCTCTTCTCTACATCTCCCCATCTCCTCCTCAGCATAGGTAGGAGGTCCCAAGGTCCCAATATTGCTCAGTTTCAGCATCCACTCCTGGCAGATCCAGTTTCCTCACCTCAACATCAAGACTGAGTCAGGTGTTCCTCTAGAGGGAGTGGGATCCAAGGTGCCACTCCCAGGTGTTTCAGATCCAAAGCTGTTCAGGGGTTGTGGTTTGCAGCTTGGACATGCTTTGCTTTTTGCTTCTTTTGTTTAGAGTCCACTAATGAGTGAGTACATCACCAGCTTATCTTTCTGGGTTTGAGATACCTCGTTCTGGAGGATATTCTCCAAGTCCATCCATTTGCCTGCAAATTTTGGGATATCATTTTTTTCTTATGGCTGTGTAGTACTCCAATGTGTAGATGAACCAGTTTGTTAATCCATTCTTCAGTTGAGGGACATCTAGGTTGCTTCCAGGTTCTTTCTATTATGAATAATGCTGCTATGAACATAGTTGAGCTAATGCCTTTGGAGTGTGAATGTACATCTTTAGGGTATACACTCAGAAGTGGTATTGATGGATCCTTGGGGAGATTGATTCCCAGTTTTCTGAGAAACCACCATACTGCATTGAATATATTTTCAAAGAGGCTCAAAACATGGAGAACTCTGACTTAGATGTGGATGTGCACAGATCACTTGCCAATATATTAAGGAATACTTAAAATGTAATTTTTTTCATCTTGTCCTTGCAACCTCAGTATTTAATACATTTTATTACTGTATACTTGTGATTTCTTGACTTTTTTTTTGTCATAGCTAGGATTTCTAATTGCTGTGAAGAGACACCATGGCCACAGCAATTCTTTTTTTAAAAAAAAACTTTTATTTATTTACTTATTTATTTATTTGCCTTGGTGTTTGCCTGGAACTGGAACTACAGACAGTTGTTAGCTGCCATGTGGGTGCTGGGAATCGAACCCAGGTCCTCTGGAAGAGCAGAGGGTGATCTTAACTGCTGAGCCATCTCTCCAGCCCCGGCCACAGCAATTCTTATAAAGGCAAACATTTAATTGGAGCTGGCATGTAGTTCACAGGCTAGGTCCATTGTCATCATGGCAGGAAGCATGCAGGCAGACATGGTACTAGAGACTAGCTAAGAGGATCAGCAGGCAGCAGGAACAGAGAGAGGTGACACTGGACTTGGCCTGTGCATTTAAAGCCTCAAAGCTGCACCCCCAGTGATATACTTCTTTCTGTAAGGGCACACCTACCTCATCCAGGCCACACCTCCTAATACTGCCACTCCTATGAGCCTATGGGGGCTATTTTCATTCAAACCACCACAGTTCTGTATGCAGTAGGAGGATAACTGAAGGCTAACTTCTTTTCATAGAAATATTTATTTCTAACTATATATGTGTGTGTACATGTGTGCATGTGGATATGTGCATGTGAGTATGGATGCCTGAGGAGGCCAGAAGAGGATGCCAGATCACCTGGGTTGGAGTTATAGGTGGATGTGAGCTACTGGATATGGCTGCAGGGAAATAAACTTAGGTCTAGAAAAGCAGCATATGCTCTTAAATTTTGAGCCATCTCTCTAGCATGAGGCTAAGTTTATAAATGTTAATTTCTTTGCACGAAGAAAGTCATTTTGTTTCCTTATACTCAATAGAAGTATCCTGGGCATTTTTGTGTTGGAGTTTCCATAGCTTATCTTCACCCTATAGTGTGGTGATGCTATAATATGGGATTCAGGTTGCTTGAAACAGTTCTGCAGCTTGGATCAGGTTACGTTGTTGGAAGAACTGACCTTCCAATGAGAGCGCACAGAGTGTTGTGTGTTCCCTTTGACTCCCAGTGTCAGGAGGAACCAATTCATCCTATGAAATCTGATTTAGTGGGATCAGTGCAGACACACAAAACAGAGCTTAAGACAAAGTCCCGCGAGTAAGAGACAGAGTCCTTAGCCCTAGTGAAGCTAGGTTAGTCAGGCCTCACTGCGAAAACCAAATAAACCAAATCAAACTAATAGAACCAAACATCCACAGCGTTCAGAGAGTGCCCCTTTCTCCTCTTCATTTGGGGATTTGTAACTTTAGAGGTGTTAGTGTGTTCTTAATTATTCTGTTACCTGGCGCTTGGCTGCACCTCCCTCCCCTTTCTTTCCTACAGTTAATATCAGTAGGTGTGTGCAGAGGCACAAATGACAACCCATCCCCCCTTTCTGTCAGATGATGGGCACACCCATTCAAGGTTATTTGCAGGAGAAGTTACTGCTAAGTTATCTACCTTGTCTTTCCAGCATGGGCCCAGGGAGAATGGAGATGTGATGAAGAATGGTCACATTGAGAAAAACACTCTGGGGCCAATGGGTTCATTTGTTTAGCTTCATGCATGACAATTCTTGAAACTATTTCTATGGATAATCCTTGCTTAATTTTTACATTTTCCATACACATCCTAACTGTTCCTTTTAAATGTAAGAATGTAATCCACCTCCTACACAAACAACAAAAAACCCAACTATGAGGTTATACCCTTGCTAATGAGTTGTATTCACTCATTCTGCACAGTATTGTATACTGTGAAATATTACAGTGTACTTGATAGCAATGTACAGTGCTGTTAATTAAAAACATACAAAAGTAAAATTTTTCTCTGCAAAGCCTATATGCTGAGGATGAAGAATTGGAGTCATGAAGACAGGCCGTCCTGGCTGATGTAGCTGAGTTGCACATCTGGATTATTTGGGGAGAAGATCATAGTGTGCCCTCATTAATTAGATCTGCAGTTACTTGCCAGGAAACCTCACATACATTAGATAGGACAGCAAGCTGCTCTGACCACAGTGTGACAAGGTGGCTGTCATTAGAGATGACATGTTACATTTCTGATTAATGTAAAGGTTGTGGCTGAGCCTATATAAAGATTCTTAGATGCACCACATCTTCGTTGCACAGTGCTGCTGTTGTGGTGTGGGTGTCAAGGTGGTATTAAAGTGTAAGGTGTAGGAGGGAAGAGAGAACCTTTCACACATGCCAAGATAGTATTCAAGAAGAGAGAAAAACCACAGGTGACCCCCTCCCCTATGAGTCTGTCTGCTTGCATCAGAAAAGATACATCTCTCCAAAACCTCTTTGAAATGGTACAGTGATGGGACCTGATATGTCTGCCAACTTTGCAGGAGAGACCTGAGCAAGAAGTATGTGAACAGAATGGGAAGTTTGTTAATTACTGTGACTTGTTCACACCCATCAGGGAACCATCTCCTTGCAGTATGCCCCAGTATGCATCCTACTTCTTGACATCTGATGTGTGAAAATGATACACTAACGGTTGAAGCTACATTGTCAAACTTTGACTCTTGCACTTTCCCTAGCACTGTGCAGTGTCACATTTGTGAAAGTGGGTAGTAAGGATGAGCTTCTGCTCTTAGGCTGCCATGTGAACATGGATAAAAGAAGCCAGTATAATAAAGGTGGGTCCAGTCTTGAGGTAGTTTCACTGCTTTTAAACCATCTGATGGTGTGAAGGTGATGTGCTACCCTTTAAACTACAGTAACCATATGCTAATGGTGAGTACAGAGACCTAATAAATAAAAACCCTTTTGTGTAGTATACAATAATGTACATGAGATAGTTACCACTTTTATGCTCTAAAATAACCTTTGTGTTGTTTGATTTCCAAACCACAGGCTTGTGTTTGTGGTCTGTACATGAGCTGGACTGACCGGTAATGTTTGATAGCTTAGGTATGTTAAATACCTCTTTGATTGAAGAAATTTTCAACTTGTGATGGTTGTTTTGGGACATAACTGTTGAATGCAAGTTGTGCAACATGTATATGCAGTTACTGTTTGTCAATTAAATAAACTAAAAAGAAAGTCCTCAAATAAGAAGTGTTCTACTGAAATGCCAGATAATTTTTAAAAAGTCAAACAAAAGAACTATGGCTAGCCTTATCCATTGCTTCTCTCTGCAAACTTTACAAGAAAGCAGAGCTAGAAGTGTGTGAACATAGAGTGTGGGGTTAGCAAAACATGATTTGATCAGTCTGTAACAGATGCTTGTACCATACCCTGTACATATACAGCAGGTCTCTGATGTTTGGTGGTTGAGCTTCTAATTGTTCACAGGAGAATACTGTGAGCATGGCTGCTCCACCCTCCTGCTTTCTGCTGTTCAGGGCACCTTGCTGCTGCTCTCTGTGTGGACTAGGTCCCTTGCAATTGCTACAGCTATTCTATGACATGGAACTGGCCACCATGGCTTCTCCATCCCACTGTATTGTCCCAGACACATCTTGACAATGTTTCTTGGACACTGATGTTTGGGGACTTCCCTGATACTGCTGAATCAAGAGATGTTACAAGGCTTCCAATGGAGCTCCTCAGTACTTCCTAGAAGTTTCAGGGAGAAGGCTAACCCATGACCCTGACTGATGATGGAGAAGAGACTTTTAGGGCCTCTCTGGGAACAACTGATAGGTCAGCAGGCACATGTTAGCTACTGAGCAAGAACCAGTTTGACCATGTCCTAGTGTTGACCACATTTCCTTCCCAGCATTCATTGCTTTGTTTTGTCCTGAGTTCTTGGGACAATATTTCTGAACAAACTAGCAGCACATAACCTCTTGCCTCAGGCTGTTTAACAGAATCTGACTCTGTGTATGATATTTAGGTGATGACATCTTTTAGATCTCACACCTTCTGTATATGAGCAGGGACATCCCAGTCCCACCCGCTGCCTGCCATAAAAACTAGAAACTGGTCTTTTCTGTCTCTCTTCAGCTATTTTCTCCAGGAGATACATCATTCTTCACAGAAGACCTCATTATGTGAACAGTAAGTACACACATCCCCTCTTGATGTGTGTGTGCATGTTGCCAGAAGTCTGCATTAGAACCAAATTTTGGATGGCATCCACAATACTATGCAGAGTGACTGCAGCACCATGACACCAGACAGTGTCTGTTCTTTGGAACTGGGCCTGTTGCCACCACAAGAAGCTATCAATACTCCTCTAATGAAGGAGAAGTGTCGCTACTGCCTATAGGCTAGGCCCCGGCGTACGGATAGGTGGCTCAAACTCTGGAGTAACACTTAGAGTTTGATTACACAGATTTCATGGAGTGAATTGAAAAGGCGAAGGGTTGGATGACTGGTCAATCTCCAAATAGAATTTTAAAAGCTTTAGGGCTAGCCTTTGCCCCTTTGTCTAGAACAAAGGATGATCTGGTGTTGTTTCTCATGAGCCTTGTTTCATGGGGTTCTTCTAGCATCTTGTCTAAGCAGACTGCTTAGGTAGCAAGATCTCCATAGAGAGAGCATTAGATATGGGTGAATGCCTAGGGCAGAAGAGACTGTAATGTAGCTCACTTGGATAAGGTACACTCACAAGCCTCTGAAGTCACCTTGGGCACTTGTCACACACTATAATAGACTGGGTGGAATAAACAACATACATTTATGTTCTTCCACTTCTGGAGGCTGAGAACTCAGAACTGAGTGCTAAGGAGATATCTCTTTTGACCCACAGAAGATTCCTATTTTCTGTATTGTCATAAGGCTATTCTTTGCTGTGTGTTCATGGAGGGGAGTGGTGTCAGTGTCTTTGTATAAAGACAGGAATGGCATCCCACCGTCATGATTATGACTAACACTAATGATTTCTCCATGGTTCATCTCAAAATAGTAGCATATCGACCAGTTAGGATTTTCATCTAGGAATTCTGAGTTGACAAAGCAGTCCACAGCACCTAGCCTGAGATCCTCACGAGGAGTATGTCCCCCAAATCCACACAGGCACTCAAGACAGACTGCAGACTAGGCTTTTGCACCTCCATTACTCTCCTGTAATTTAACTATGGAGGTTTCAGAATCTAGTGAGATGGAATGCATTTGAAATGCCACCTAGAGATAGATAAAATATTCCCTTCTTCCAGCTAGCTGCTTCCTGCTGGGTCCTTGTCCTGCTAGGCTTAAGTTCTAACCAGCATATAACAGAATTCGATATTCTGAGCAAACACTGAGATTCTAAACTTTTATCTTAGAGGAGGGGAAGAAATAGCTTCACTGAATACATTTTAAGGGACAGTGAGAATGAACTGTGAAATTAAAGTGGTATAAGATATGCTTGTTCAACCTAAGCTACTTTCCAATCCAATTCAGTATTAAGGGAAAACTTTAATTTTTGGTGAGTAAATTATTGAGAGATCCCAGGACACAGTCTAGATTTGAAAGTTTTTATGGCAGTTTTCTCTGGGCAAATACTTGAATTTAAAATGTTGGAAGATACTGTAATGCCTAAAATGGCCGCTTGGTGGCAGCCGAACACGAGCAGTGAGGACTACCCGCCTGGAGGCCTAGAGGTTTTACATGAGAAGCATTTTTCATTCAGCTTCCCAGGGCAGCGCTTATTCCTGTTATGGTGGAAGATCTGTTGTCTCCAACAATGTTTGTTTTGTGGCTGAGCCCTT
>PVIH01010207.1:0-77048 GCA_004025045.1 Sigmodon hispidus | reverse complement strand
CATGCTTATCATTCTTATCCTCTATATAGTTATTGTTAACTCTTCCACATTTTAAATTCTTTTTACTGTTTTTTTTTTTAATAAATACAAAATAAAGGAAAAAAAAAAAAGAAAATTCTAGTTTGTATTTAATGAAAACTCGGAGCCAGATATTGGGGAAAAGCTGGAATATCAGAGAGAGAAAACAGAACACAGGCAAATCTCACCCAGCCAATTTCTCAGGGTAAAAGCTGTCTTCAAGAGTCCTCAGCCTGTCTCCTTGTCATTCTATAGAATAAATCTCTGTCTTCCTACGCCTGCCTTAAAATACCTTCTTTGACCAGTTGTTTCACTTCTGGATTCAACCCTGCATCATATTTTAGAGTTAAAGCATGAGCTACTCTATTTGGTAGTTAGGCCTTGAACTCACAGAAACACAGAAAGATCTCTGTCTGTGGAGTTATGGGATTAAAGTCATATCTAGTAGGATTATGTTGTTACATGGTAAATAATTGTTCTGCCTACTGGTTTAATAAAAATGCTGATTGGCAGAAGGCAGACAGGAAGTGTGGGCAGGGCTACCAGACTAAGGAAACTCTGGAAACGAGAAGACAGAGCAGAGATGCCAGAGAGAACCAAATGAGTCACCAGCAGAAGCAGAGAAAAGAAGCTGAAATACTGCTCTAAATAAAGGTACCAAGGCACATGTCTGAACAGGATAAAAATCATGAGTTAGTTTAAGGGTAAAGAGTTAGCAAGTTATATGCCTGGGCCCTAGGCCGATCAGCATAAAATCAGTGTAAGCATCTGCATGTCTCTATGGGACTAGGGGACCTGGACTGTGGGACTGTGGCACTGTGAGACTGCAGGACTGTAGTTCTGTGGGTCTGCAGGTCTACGGGGATCTGTGAGTCTGTGGATCAGAACCTCAGGGCTAGGCCAGAAAGTCCAGGCCAGAAACCATATACAACAGGCATAGGTCACCACTCCTGGTCTTTCTCCATGTTGACCCTCCTGGCTTGACTGTGGATGGATCTGTTCTCTGATATTTCAGACTGGTTTTATTAAATATAAAATGTATAATCACAGGCTTTTCTTTTTTTATTTAATTTTTAAATTAATTTTTCATACCAACCACGAATTCCCCTCTTATTCCTCACACACACACACAGTCCCTCCTCCCCCCTCCCCCGGTCCACCCCTATCACTTCCTCCAAAAAAGTAAGGACTCTCGTGGGAAGTCAACAAAGCCTGGTACATTAAGTTGAGGCAAGACCAAGGCCCTCTCCCTGATCAATGCTGCGCAAGGTGACCATCCATAGGTAATGGGCTCTCAAAAAGCCAGTTCATGTACCAAGAATAGATCCTGATCCCACTGCCACTGTTTAGCCCCTTAAACAGACCAAGCTACACAACTGTGTTCCATATGCAGTGCCTAGTCCAGTCCCGTGCAGTCCGTAGTTGTCAGTCTAAAGTTTATGAGTGTCCACTAGCGTGGTTCAGTTGTCTCTAGAGTTCCCCATCATGTCTTGACCCCACCCCCTTGCTCATACAATCCTTCTTCCCTGTCTTCGACTGGACTCCCAGAGCTCAGCCTGGTGCTCAGCTGTGGATCTCTGCATCTGCTTCCATCAGTTGCTGGATGAAGACTCTATGATTATAGTTAGGGTAGTCACCAATCTGATTGCAGGGCAAAGCCAGTACAGGCACCCTCTCCACTATTGTTAGGAGTCTAAGCTGAAGTCATCTTTGTGGATTCCTGGAAATTTCCCTAGCACCAGGTTTCTCTCTAACTCCTTGATGTCTCCCTCTATCAAGATATCTCTTTCATTGTCCTTCCACTCTCTGTTCCAGCTTGCCATCTCGTTCCCTAAGTTCCTATTTCCCCATCCCCCTCTATTGTCCCTCACCCCAGTTTATTCAGATCTCATCTATTTCCCCTTCCCAGAGCAATCCATGCATCCCTCTTAGGGTCCTCCTTGTTAGCTGGCTTCTCTGGAGCTGTGTGTTGTAGCCTGGTTATCCTTTGCTTACATCTAGTATCCACAATCATACCATGTTGTCTTTCTGAGTCTGGGTTACCTCACTCAGAATAATGTGAGAGAATGACTTTCCGAGGACCTGTGAGGAGGAAGCATTTGGGGTGAGGAGAGTAGTCTCAGGACATGGAAATGGGAAGTAAATCAGGAGCCCCCAGCTTTGTGACTAGGTGGGGACCGGCAAACTAAGGGAGACTTGGGCACACTGACCTCAGGTTAATATGCCCAGAGGCCATTCACACCTCTCCTCAATACCAAGTGTGAAATATAAGGGCAGTCCAGAGGACAAGCCGTCCTCTCCTCCCAAACCCTGCTTCTTAGTGAGGAAGTGGAAATCTCTAGTTACATTCTTAACTGGCACTTGATGAGTGGGAAGGGGAGATTGACAAGGCAGGGCTGAGGGAGGGCAGGACGGGTACTCTCTTTGTGTGTGCCCTACAGAGCTGAGAAGCTCCATCAGCTAGTTATACTTGGAGAGCCGGGGGTCAGACAATCTCTGTAGCTGGGGCAGTTCCTAGCTTACTCCACAGCAGGCTTGTTCTCTACAAAGCTGTCGTTTAGGGAGGACAGGTTCCAAGCAGCCTTCCTGCCGGCGGAATCAGAACACTGTGTGTGCTAGTCTTTATCCCTTCCCTGGAAATGATGTAGAATAAGAATCAGGTGGAGACACTGTCTCCTACTTTTCTATAATTTCACACAGGAAGGCAAGTGGCCAGGGCAGGGTAATTACCCCTGGCCTTCCCATCTGTGCTGGAGAGAAGCCTGGCACACAGCCACCCGGGCTCTGATCTATGCTCCCAGCAAAGGAGCTCTTGACAAGCCAACTGACGCTTCCGTTGCTCTCGTGCCAGCAAAAGACACAACTTTAATTAAATGGGTTGCTTAAAACTGTGGCAGAAGAGCTGGGACTCAGACGACCCTTCTTCCGTGTGACGTCACCCTCCTCGCGGGCGCTCTTTCTCTGTTCTTCGGGACTAATCTCCCCTTGGCAGCTGCCTTTCTCTGGCTTCCGACCACTGAGGTTTCTTTCACTTGTGCCTTCAAAGCCCTTTGCAAAAATATACTCGGAGGCTAGAGCCGGTAGGAGGTGTGGGAGGGAAGCTTTCTCTGTGGGTCATCTCTTGGCGTTCTATCTGACCCTCTCCGCCCAACCCCTCGGCTGCCTTCTGATGTGTGTGCTTCCTAAGAGCAGAAAATGTGAACACTCTACTGAGCTTTGGACTAGCTCAGAGGCATCCAATTCGATCATAGTCTATAGGCATAGATACAAGCTATGAGAAAAATAAGATACGTCTCTCAGAAACTTCGTTTCATGTCGGCCAGAGGAGCCTGAAGATAGTTAAGCTTGGTATCTCCAAGCTTATGAGGTCTTCAGTCCCTGGATGCTTTCTCAGCAGGATGCTGGGAGAAAGACACAGTCATATTTCAGAATAGGTCACCCCAAGTTCCAGTGGGCTGACCTCCTGGGGGTCATGGCCAGACATTCCTGCATCACGGTCTTCTACCGGGCCTTGAGTTTTGTTCATCTCTGAACTTAGCTGCTTTATATAAAAGAGTCTTACCAGGCAAAGTGACCCTTATGATGTGAACATTCTCTGGGGAGATTGAGGTAGGAGGCAGATTTTTTTGAGTTCGTGGCCAACCTGGCTTACACAGTGAATTCCAGGCCAGCCTATGCTATATATTGAGACCATTTTAATAATAATAAATAATCAAGGACCGAGAAAATGATACAGGGTTACAGTACATGCTTTGTAAGCATGAGGACCTGAATTTGTTTGATTCCTAGGATCTGCCTAGGAAATGCTGGACGAAGTGTAGCTTACTTGCAATGGGCAGTGTTAACAACAGAGAGAATGGGGATTCTTGGAACCCATTAACTGACTCATCTAACTTACTTCTCAAGTTACGGGCCAGGGATAGAACTTACCTCAAGAAACTGAAATAAAAAGGTGGACAGTGCTTGAGGAATGATAGCCAAGGTTGTCCTTCAGTTTCCAAACATGGGTGCATATCTGTGTGAGCAGGTGCACCCATTATTATTATTATTATTATTATTATTATTATTATGTCTTTCCTTGGTGGTGATGGGTAGAATATTGTGCTTCTGCATTGGCCCCTTGAAACTGATCCTTAGCAGGCTGCCATATTTAAAGGAAAAGGAAGAAAAAAAAAATATCCTGACTGTGTGAGATAGCTGGGTGTCAGAGACGGATAGAAAACGATGCTATTCCTGGTGACTTATTCTCAGTCAGAAATTTGTCAGGACGGGGCAAATGTTTAATCAGAGGAAGAAGCAGATGAATCAGGCTCATTACATCCACCTTGTCTAATGCCAACAGGCGCCAAAGGGCCAGGAGAAAGCCAGGCCTTTATCAACCCCTCTTAACAGTTTTTAATTTTTTAAATAAATGAAGAGTTCTGAAGGTTTTTAAAATAACTGTGACTTAACTAAAAGTTGGAATGAGAACGTCATTTTTTTTTTTTTTTTCTGGAAATTTCCCCTAGCCTTTGAAGTACTCCCAACTATATTTTCCCTTCAGAGGGAAAATGGTTGTTTTGAAAGTTGCCTTTTAAGCAGCAACGTTGTTTTTCCTCTGCTGAGAGAAGCTCTTGTGCACTTCAAAAGCAGAGCATGTCAGCCTACTCCACCCTGCGTCTCCCCTTTGAAGTGAGTGTGGGGGCAGTGGCTGTCTCCTGATCACACTAAAAATTTCCATGGCACTTTACAGTGTTCAAAGCGCTGTCATAACCATTATCTTATTTGATCCTCAGTCCAGGGAAGGTGTCTATCCCCATTTCACAGATGAGAAACTGGGGCACCTAGAGGTGATAGTTGGTCTCAGAGTGACAGAACCCCCAGGAGCGAGGAGACTAGAGCAATGCTTAGCCTTCAGTGGCTTCCTGGGCGGGGCGGGGGGGGGCGGGGTTCCCAACAAATCACACCTTGCTTCTCTGACATCCAGAAGATTAGGGACTGGGAGTCAGAATAGGAGGCTTCCTTGCTGAGTCCAGTGGGTAAGATGTATGTGAGCCCTAAAGATTGAGCTGTACTTTCACTCATAAGACTTAATACATAGAGAAAAACGAAGTCCCCAAACAGCACAGACTCTGTCCCTTCACCCCACACACTCCAGAAATATCACCAGCTGTGATTTCATGTCTTTTCCTCTCTGTTCCTAACAGTAGCACAGGCCTAGCGCCGCTTCCCCCCCCCCCCGCCCCCCTGCTCAGAGGCTACTGTCCCAGCTAGGCCTTGTGGTGGTTTCTGTTAATTTTGAAACCAGTCTGGTATGTTAATTTTTGTACACAGCTTAGCAATTTCTCCACCTCATATATCTTGTATCTGGTAACTTCCTGGCAGAGACCTGAATGAACCCAACATTCTGTGGTAAGGAGGGATACCAGGAAGGGTTATCCTAAGGACTGACATTTCTCTCTACAGACTAGGGGGGTTAGAGAAGTTTTCAAAGAAATAAAGACCCAATCTACTGCCTAAACTATGAGTAGGTGTTACCCAGGCAAAGATACCGTGGAAGGGCATGGGGGGGAACAGGGAAAGAGAGAGAGAGCATGCTCTCAGAGGAGGAGGAGAAGCATGGAGAAAAGCCAGAAAGTGGGAAGGGATTTATTGAGGGTTAAAAGTAGCTCACTGTGACTAGAACAGAGTTTGGGAAGAGAAGGAGGGCTAATAGATGAGGCCATGCCATGAGGACTTAGTCATAAAGGAATGAATTTTAAATCTTGGACTTTTTCCCAAAGGCAATGTGCAGCCTTTAATAAGGGTTTTCAAGTAGGAGAATGTCAGGCCCAAATTTGCATTTTAGAAAGATCATCCTCGATACAGTCTGGAGATTCCAGCATAAATAGGCAGAGAGACCCAGCCTGTGCCACAGGCCTGCTCTAGACACAGTTGGTTTGAGAAACAGATCAGTATGAGTCCCCCAGTCTGGATTCTGTAAGCTTTGTCCTCTTATTTAGCAGGGACATCAGAATCCTCAATTCTTAGCCTGGAATTTTTTTTGGTCCCCACAGCCATGCCATTGTAGAGTTAAAATCTGAGGACATTTCATGTACATAAGGATCATCCATCTGGAAAATTACTCTGTTTTTGTCAAGCAAAAATTAAATATATTGTCCAGCAAGTATCCAATATCTTTTATTCAAGATCTTTCTCAAAAAGGAACTCTGCTTTACTTAGTACCAAGAAAAATGGTCTGTGGTTTTCCTATATGCAAAATGAGGTTTGTTGAAAAGGTACCTGGTGATCTAACAGGTGGGGTCCTGGATACTCTTAGGCACTAAATAAAGTGATCTACATGTAAGTTAACAACAGGATATTATAGTACAGGTGTTCAATGTCTCCAAAATTCCGTTTGATAAAGGCTTGGAACCAACTATGATTCTCCTGGGAGGTGGGCGAACCTTTGAGAAGTGGGGCTTATTGGAAAGGCCTTAGTTCTATGGGGAGGGGGCTCCCAGTCTCTTTCTGCTTCTGGGTTCATGATATAAATCATTTTGTTCTCTGCAACAATATGCCTTCCAAGAAAGCCAAAGTGATGGAATGCCAGAATTTGGATTGAAACCGTTAGAGCCAGTAACTAAAATAAGCCTCTCCTTTAAAGAAGTTAATTACTTCTGGTGTTTTGTTATAATAAAGAGAACTGACTAATATCAGAAGGCAATGAACTTGAAAATATGTAAATACAGGCTCTTGTCCTGGCTGCCCAACTCTCTAGCCCGGGACGGTGAACAAGATCTTTCATCTCAGACAGCTTTGCATCAACCCACTAGTGTAGAGGGCAGCAGGTTGGTCTTGTATCAATAAACTTCATTTCTTGTTTGTAAATTTTAGAAACTGAAACTAACTCTTCATCCACCAGGAGAGAGGAATGAGTGAAAAACATACATGGAATTTGGAATCAGTACCAATGCCTCTCTCCAACCAGGCATGCAGCCTTCATTTTATCAGAGTGTGAGGGCTATTATGTAAATTTGATTTTTTTTTTCTGCTTTCTTTTTAACTATTGGGAAACTCAATGCTAGCTCAAAGCTTAGCTGTAGTCTGCAAGTATCTAGGATTGTGCTCTTGTTTACTGGGTGTCTGTTTTCTACTTTGTATGCATATCTCTCTCTCTCTCTCTCTCTCTCTCTCTCTCTCTCTCTCTCTCTCTGTGTGTGTGTGTGTGTGTTATTTTTATTATTGCTGTTGCTTGAGACAGAGTCTTGCTATTGATTGCCTGGGATGTCCTGGATTACGCAATCTTTCTGATTCTGCCTCCTGGGTAGATGAACACCTGAGATGTTCATTTGAATCATGTAAGTTCATGATAGGCTTACTTAATAATTTTATTTAGTTATTAGCATTGTGCTAGGGATATGCAACTATAGAACTTGATATAACTATGAAGAGTTGGCTTTTCTAATCTTTGATCATACATATAAAATTTAACATTAGCTGTAAATACGGTAATGGGGTGGGGAAAATTGTGCATGGTCTCTTAGAGGAAGAATCATTTATCTTGGAACTGGCTGTTCTATTGAGAAAGAGTTGTCTGGAGCATTGCACGGGGTAGGTACCAAATGCAGTGGGGTTAGCTCGTCGAAAAGGGAGTATATGATTGACAGAATGCAAATGTTTTGGAACAGTACTGATTTTAACTTAATTGAGGCTCATGCAATATCACCTAAACCCAGATCATCTTTATCTCAACTCTGTTCTCTTTCATGTACCAGCTTTATGCCAATATTTAAGTTCCAGTAAGATGTGTGTGTAACTCAGGTCTACAGGTGTTCAGGATCAGCCTCCAGCTTCTTTCTGTCCTTGTCTGAGAGTTTGTAAGAAAGCTTTTGTGCATCTCATTCATTTTAATTGAATTATGTTATATTCCTCTTCATTCTTTCCTCTTTGTAACTAGTGTGATTTGATATTCTGACTAGCTAAACCCATCCCAGGCTCACCTCTAGAATTAGGGATGGGTCATTTTGTCTCACTTGAATGGACTGAAAATGGCAAAAGGGTGGTTTAAAACTTAATGACATATTTCCCAGAAGAAGATGAGTGGATGCTGTGTGGAAAATGAATAAGTAAAGGAGCGCTGGGCCTGGGCCAGGATCAGTTCCCGTCTTCAAAAGCATGCTTTCATATTCTGCTCTGTGATGGTGACTATACTTCACTTGTGAGATGGCTTTCTATTAAATTCTGCCATCGAGAAGCACAGGGAAAACTGGAGAAAAGGGAAACAGGGCATTTTTACTTTTGTATGTTCTATCATTTTCTTTCCAATAATAATGGATGGTTTGCATCTGCTTCCAGCTCCTTTTGTCCTTCTTGGGACCATTTTTGCCTCCAGTTCTACATATTCATTAGTTGTAGACATCACTAGAGTTAGACTAACTCCATTGGGGAGGACAGGTGCAAAGTCTCTCACAGAGGGAAATGGTTAGTCCATAATAATGGCACAATGAGGCCAATTTACATAATCACAAACCCAGAAAATAGTCTTGGGAAGGATTTGTAGCGTGGCAGACCAGAGAGGATTGTCTACAGCAGTGGGTCAGAATGAATTTATTGACATGGTTGCTTAGTCAGCTGACTGAAACCTTAGCTCAGCAATATTGACGTCCTCAAACATCATGGGTATGATACAGTCTAGAAGAGGTAAAAAAGTGCTCAGGAAAATAACAATATTGCAGCAGGTTTATTGCATACAAATTCCACACTGAATTCCATGAAGCCCACTGAGAGAGTTGTAGCTGCACTCCCTAGACTGAGAAAAGCATTTGTGAGGGACACACCAGGAATCTTAAATGGCTCTTTGTAACCACCCAGATGCCTGGAGATTTTCCTACTGTGAAGTGTTCTTAGTTTGGAGTGGACAAAATTCTGAAGTAACTGAAGACAAACAGCAAGAACTAACTGCTAGGATAAGGTGACCATAGCTGCCACACTGAGCAGCATAAATAATGTGGTCATATTTGATTAATCTTTGGCAATGGCTTGTTGACCATAGAAATGAAGTATATACACAACGAATTAAAATTTATTGTATATAAGAGGAAAAGCTGGAGTCTAGTGGTCAGAGTTCTGGACTGAGATTCCAAACTGGGAAATCGTGATTCTCATCCTAGTTTTGAGGAAAATACCAGTTCACAGGTCTAGAACCCTTAGGTTCTGCTGAGACCAGTTCTTGGGAAATGCCACCAGCTACTTCTCTATATCGTCTTCAAAAGGCTCTGAATCTGTTTACTAGGGTGACTGTACGCAAGAGAAGGTGATACCCAGAGTGTTCAAGAATTGCTAGACACTGGCCCTGAGTCTACATTATTCATTTCAGATCCAAATACCACAGTAGTATACTGGCAAAGCAAATGCTTATGAAGATTTGAAGATAAATTAGGCCCAGTGCAGCTCACAGTAATCCCACTGGGTTTATTGATCCTCATTATGCTTATTTGCAAGTTCTTTAATGCATAATTAGAACAGACTACTAAGCAACTAATAGCACTACCACATTTGCTCCTGGAGCTAAGAATTAAGGGTTTAGAGTCAGAAAGCCTTAATAGAAGCTTCTAGAACTTATTTTTCTTTATGAACTAATAATCTAAAAGCAAGACAATGTCTTAGAAGAAACTACGGAGATTAAAGGCTTAAACTGTACAGGGCTGGTGGTCTGCCCACATCCCATTTAGAATTATTTGTTGGTTTGTGCAGACTGTAAATGGACAGATCTTGGAGAATGACAATAAAATTTCATAAATTTAATCAGATGCTCACACCCATTATAGCTGTTGTTTCAGTAATGAAATCTCACAAGATGAAAACCGGCATAACCCATGGAAAACATTACATAACTAATGTGTAAGACTTTGTCACTAAACCAAGGACCATAAGAAGCAGCTCTCTTTCTCTTGGCAGAATCTACAGTGCACCTTCGTTGATGCCTGCCTGCCCTTTGCAGAACTATGAGGTCCAGCAAACAATGTACCAGTTATTGACTGCTGTTCTTAAAGTGCCAATCCCTTAGAAGATTTTGAAGGATATATTAGCGCCCTAAGTTTGAAGATGCATCCCATAACATTTTGGAAACTTATTTCTTTTGTGGGATGTCTAGAATGTATATGATCTAGAGCCTAGCTACTTGCTTCTTCTTCTCCTCCTCCTTCTTCTTCATCTTTTTAAAGTGTAGCTCAAGATGGCCTCAAACTCAGATCCTCCTGCCTCTGCCTCGAATCACCAGAGCTTGCAAGTCCAACTTTTTAAACTGAGGGCTGAGACCCTGTGGAGTTATACAACTGAATGTGTGTATGTGTGTGTGGGGGGGAGGGCAGTTGTTAGAACTTTGGCAGAAGTAAAAAGCTTATGACTGCTCAATAAACAAAACTTAATTCAAAATAAAGGCACAATGAATCAGTGGTATTTCTCAAATGCTTATCTATGTGATACCATAGGACTTCATTGTAGCCTTGGTGCTGGATATACAACATGTGCACATTCCATTGTGCACATGTTGGACCAATGATTTCTGCCTGAAACACTGCTTACATTTGAGGCTGTTATATAGTATGATTTACTATACATGCCAAGATTTTTTTTTAATATTATAGAAACACAGTGGTTATAGTGTGGAAAACAAAGGCTTTCAATATTTTCCCACCATCATTCTTCAGCATATAAGTGTTAGATGTGTAAATCCTTGGACTGAATTGGGTTAAGAAGTTTGAGTTTAAAAAAACTGTTGAGTTGTTGACTCAAGTTTCATAAAAATGTCATTAAAATTTTTTGATCAGAGACTAGGACATAATTTCCAACAATTTCTAAAATGACCCTAGATACACATCAGCCATTTTGTACCATATATTTATGTGAAGCTGTGTTCCTCACACTGAGTTACAAAATTAAATACTAATCACATCTGTAAAATGTTGGGTGTGGTCTATGTCCTGCACTATCAAATATTTTGCTGAGATTTAATTCTTAATGTAGAAATAAAAATATAGGTTCATCTCATTAATATGCAAACTTCACCTTCAAAAATGGTAGAATCATATGTATATGCCAAAGAAGTGTTTTAAAATAAATGTCTTTATAATTTATTGCCAGTAGATGTTTGACTTGTATACCTATTTTATATGTCTACATACTTGGAATCATGTAAATTTTTCTTGGATGAAATCAGACTGTGAGAGGAAAAAGTTTAAGAAGTCATGACCTAGATTTTATAGGGTATGAAACAGGAGATCATACAGGATATGTCTTTCAAAGTGAAACACCATCTCCCACTAAAAAGAAGAGACATTTCTGGAGCTGTCTTAAATTCAAGGAATAGCATATGCTATGTAGAGAGTGGTGTGAATGGAATTTAGAGAAAGAACCCTGGTTGGCTTTGTAGCTCCTGGCCAAGCTCCTCTAGACTGGCTTCCTATGACCTACAGGTCCAGCATCACTCAAGATTTTTCTGAAAGTTCATGTATTTTCTGAAAGCTTGTGTATCTTTTAGTAAGAGTGACAGTGGGGAGTCTTGGGATTCTGGAAGGAAACTTTTTCTCTTCTACTCTTTCTATTTGCCCCAAGTACTGTTGGAGTGACACTGATTTGAGATGCTCATCATGGATCAGTATATGGAAACCATTGAAGTCATAAGGTTCTCTATAGGTAGAAGCAGATGTCAACACCCACAGGAAGTAGACTTCTATAACTTTACTGTCTTGAAAGTTTATCAGTGTTTATCAAATTTTCTGGATCTTGTCTTTACAATGGCCTTTTGAAAGTGGGCCAGATTTTCTCCTTTAGTCTTTCCCCTTGCCTTCATTAGCTGGCCTCCCATATTACACAGTTGCAAAAAAGCTGCTGAATGTTAGGACATTATCTATGGTTAATGCAAGTAGAGATGATACAGAAAATGACAGCTAATGTTCTTGTCAATCACAAACCACACTTCCAGAAAACTTCTGCTTAAACCGCACTGGCTATAACTGTAGACTAACAATTTCTAGCTGTAATGGAATCTGGAAAACTACTCAGTTCCTCTTCTTCTGTAGTAAAAAGGAGAGAGAGAGGGAGAGAGAGAGAGACAGAGACAGAGAGAGCTGAGATGTCTGTTGTGTCCACTAACCAGCAGTATCTGACACAGGCTTAGGCAGTCATTCCCCAGTTCTTGGTGACAGAAATTGCCTTATGGAACCATGCTTGGTCATACTATGTAATCATCAGATAGTAGATACTGGCTATCATATTCTTCTCTAGCTAACAAATACAGATTCACATCATCTAAAACTATTAGGAGAGGTCTAGTGCATGGCTACTTTTTGTGTACGGTGATTTTGTGAGTAAGAAAAGCATTCCTTACAGTCCAATTTTGCATTTAAAAGTGTTCGAAAGAAAGTTGGGTCAATACTGAGATTGTACTATTTGGACCAGGTTTGATTTCTGTCTTTGGTATAAACAGTTGATGACAAGATCAATACATGCCTCCATGTCTGCGTCTTGGGTTATCTTTTATTGAATTTTTCAATTAAGGGTGATGAAATTCACGTGGTCCTTGTTTAGATTAAGGTGCCTAACCCTTCTACTTACCAAAACAAACTTGGCATCAACTATAAATTTTTATCCAGAGGGATGATAGGTCTAAAATTTAGGAAAGAAAACTAACTTCTCCTTGTTTATGAGATATACTGGGGTGGAGGAATACTTGTTTTTAATTGCAGAGGAAAAATATTTTTGCAAGGACCTGAGCTTGTAACAAAATGCATGTTAAAAAAATTCTAGAGCTAGAATCTATCTCAAGAGGCTTTAGGCAGTGAGACAATGCCATTGTGGCAGGGGGTGCAAATTGACACCGTCTTCAATCTGTCATGGAATGGTATTGGATTTCCACTCTCACTCAGGTATCCTAAATAACTACTGTTGCGGAGAGCTTACCATAAACCTCCCTTTGTATGTATTTGTGGCAATATTTTAGTAGAAGTTTTAAAACTGAAACATAAAATCCACATGTAGCAGTGCACAAATCATAAATGCCTCATGATTTAGACACATGGCTGTCACCTTTGCCATGATAAAACATAGAATATTAGCAGTGTCTCAGAAGCCAGGGTCCACATTTCCTATCAATACTCTCCCCTCCAGGGTAACCATTATCCTGACTTTTCACAGGGTCACTGTAACTCACTTGCTTTCAAAATTCATATGAATGGAATTACAGAGCATGTAGCCCTTTGTGCTTGGCTTCTTTCACGCTGTACTGTAGTGATGGGACTCATCCATGTCTAGCATATAGTGTACCTAGTATTCTCACCGATGTACAATATCCCATTGTATGAATACATCATGGTTACTTTATTCTTTAAACTGTCATGGTCATCTGAGTATTGTCAACTTCAGGCCATCATGCACAGCATTACAATGAATAGTCTTTCTTTTTTCTTTAAAAATTTTTAATTGAAAATAGATTCGCCTCACATACACTATATCCTCACCCAGTTTTCTTGATTCTCCTCTCATATGATACATCTTTGCCCAGTTTCCTTTCCCACCTACTCCTCCTAGGAACTCTCTCCCCCCCACACACACACACCTTACCTTTCCAAATGGTCTACTCTTCTCTTTCCTCTTTAGAAAAGATCAGGTCTCCAAGAGATGACAGCCAAGCAGAACAAAATGAAATGTGAGAAAACAAGGCGGAAGCTCTCATAATGGATAAGGCAACCCAGTAAGAGAAAAAGTCCCAAGAGCAGGCAAGAGTCAGAAACACACCCGCTCCAACTATTAGGAGTCCCATGAAAACACCAAGCTAATAGCAATAACGTCTACACAGGGGACCGGTGCAGACCCATGCAGACTCCATGCATGTTGCTTCAGTCTCTGTGAGCTCATGTGAGCCCTGCTTCAGTGATTCAGTGGGCCATGTTCTTCTGGTGTCCTCCATCCCCTCTGACTCCTTCAGTCTTTCACCCTCCTCTTCCTCGGGGATCCTTCATCTCCAAGGGGAGGTACCCAATAGAGACCTCACGTTTAGACTTTCCCTCTGTATAATGTCTGACTGTGAGTCTCTGCACATGTTCCCATCTACTGCTGGAAGAATTCTCTCTGGTGGTGACTGGACAAGGCACTGATGTATGTGTATAGCAAAATAAAATTAGGAGTCATTTCATTGTTTCTTTTTTATTTATTATTTTTTATTAATTTTTTTCCATATCCACCATGGCTCTCCCTCTTGCCCCTTCTTCCAGTCCTCCCCCACCCAGCCTCTCCCCACCCCTCACCTTCCATCCACCCCAATCCCACCCCCTGTTCACCCCTAGAGATGGCAAGGAATCTCAAATGATTTTGTCTAGCATATTCAGTTGAAGTAGAACTGAGTCTACCCCCCCACCCCCATCATGTTTGGTTCTACCCTGAGTGTCTGGGCTTTCCAGTCTCCAGTTATTGGACATCCAGGCAGTGTGGAGCATGGGCTTCTTCTTATGGCAAGAGCCTAAAGTTAAACCAAACATTGGTTTTATGCTATCATTCCCCCAGCACATCTTACAGACAGGACAGATTGTAGGTTGAGGGTTTTGAGGCTGGGTTGGTGTCCAAGTTTCTCTTTCCATAGCCTGCAGAGTACCCTCTTGCAATGAAGAGACTAGAATGTAGAGGTGAAGGCTCCATGTAGACACCAGCTCAAATTCTCTATGTTCACTAAACTATGTGGGTGTCCTTAGAAATAGGAGCCCTCTGTCAGTTTTTAAAGAGCTCCCTTCTGTCATAGCATCAACCTGGGTTGTCTAGGGATCTCCATGGAACCCTTCTTACCACCCCACTCTACCACCACCAACTCAACCAAATACAACCTACTCCCACCACTGGCGGGCTACAGAACATGCCCAGTAAGACTGTATACTCCATTACTAGAAGTCTTCTCTAGGTCACCCTTCTAGATTCCAGAAGTTTCCACTGTGGTTTCTATTGCACAGAAAAACTGCATGGGTGGTTTCCTATTTCCCCATGTTCCCCAATTCCAGCCATTTCTCCCTCTATCTCTCCCATGCAACATGATCATTCCCACTTCCATTCCTACTTGCCACTAGTCCACCCGCAAATTTATTCTATTTTCCCTTCTCAGGGAGGTTCACGCATTTCCCACCCCCCATCCCCCACCCCCACCCAGAGCCCTTCACTCTACTCCACCTAATTTCTCTGGGTCTGTGGAATGTAGCTTGATTATCATTTACTTACCAGCTAATATCCACTTATAAGTGAATGCATACCATATTTGTCTTTCTGAGTTGCCTCACTTAGGATGCTTTTGTGTGTGTGTGTGTGTGTGTGTGTGTGTGTGTGTGTGTGTGTGTGTGTGTAGTATTCATTTGCCTGCAAATTTAATGATATCCTTTGTTTTAACAGCTGATGGACATTTCATTGTGTGAATATTTATCCGTCCTTTGGTTGGGGGGACATCTAGGTTGTTTCCAGTTTGTGGCTACTATGAATAAAGGCTCAATGACCATAGTTGAACAAGTATTCGTATGGTAGCTTGAGTATATGCCAAAGAGTGGTGTCTTGAATTCTTTTTATATTTTGGATATTACATCTCTATCAGATGAGGATTTGGTGAAAATCTTTTCCATTCTATAGGCTGCCCTGTTGTCCCAATGATAGTGTCCTTTGCTGTACAGAAGCTTTTTAGTTTCATGAGGTCCCACTTATTGATACTAGTTGTTGATCTTAGTGCCTGCACCATCAGTGTTCTGCCCATGTGTTCAAGGTTGTTCCCCATTTTCTCTTCTTATTAGGTTCAGTGTGTCTGTTTTTTTTTTTTTTCTGAGATCCTTTATTACGTGTAATTTTTGGTAGAGGTTGGGTACATTTCTGCCAAATTTCTGTTTATATGTATGCATATATGCTATCCTACAGAATTTTTGTCAAATTGACACAGGCTAGAGTTAACAGGGAAAAGAAACCTCAACTGAGAAAATGCCTCCATTAGATTGCCTGTAAGCAAGTCTGTGGAGAATTTTCGTGATTAATATTTGATGTCGGAGTGCTGGCCAATAGGGTGTGGTGCCACCCCTGGGCATAAGAAACAGGCCAGTACGCAACATCCCTCCATAGCATCAGCTTCAATCCCTGCCTACAGCTTCCTGGTTTGAGTTCTTGAGTTTTCAGCTTCTCTCAGTAAGGGACTAAAAATTATAAGCTGAACTAAACCCTTTCCTCCCCAAGTTGCATTTGGCTGTGGTGTTTTTGCCACAGCAACAGGAAGCAAACTTGAACATACATGCAGAATCAACAACTGTGCTCTAGGGAACTTGAAGTTTCTCACATTTGCTGGGGAAGAAGAGGTCTGGTTAGAAGTAGAAGACATTCGTGGCACCCTAAGCACCTCCTTACTAGTCCATGTTACTCATCTGTCTGCCTGGTTCTTCCTTCTAGATGCTTTCTGGAAATTATCATTTAGCCAGCTCATTGTATTACACATAGTCACATTCCCACTATGTGCTGGGCACCTTTAGCTCTTTCACCCACTTTTCTCAATTAAAGTTCTTACAAAGCTACGAGAAGGTTTGCCTCATGTATAGTTAGTAAAACCTGCGGACAGAAAGTGAAGTTGCAGTGCAGATCTTGAGCCCCAAAACCATGCTGTTTGTTTCTTTCATTCATGCAATAATATTCCCCAACCTATTCTGATAACTGACTTCGACAAATTTAGACTTTGCTAAAAGTGGAACGATACAGTGACACTCCCCAATTTGCTCTTCTTGGACACTGGAAGCAGTGGGGGGACTTGGTGACACTTCTCAGTGAAAGCTAAAGCTTTGAGACTATTAGAAAATCCATAAAGTAGCACCAGGGGACAAACCAGATGAGGCCCTATAAAACAGGTGACACGGATGGCACTTAATGAGGATTGAGTCGTGCTCCTGAGGTTCTTTGTACCCACTGTTGATCAGATGCTGTCCCGAGCACACAGGGACAGCCATTTGTTCAGTAAGTGTTCTGAATGATTATTACATTAAGATGCCAGGCCCTCAGGATGCAGAGGGGTGAACAATGTGGTGTCTTCCCGGGAGGGTTTTGTGATCTACTGAAGAAGGAAGCTGGATAAACAAATAGATACTACGGTGCCTTGATAGAAATATGGGACAGACAAGGCACAAAAATGTGGACAGTCCTCTTGGGAAAAGGGACTGAGGACAGAGTTATGAGGACTTTAAGGTGGATGCTTTCAAAGTCATAAGCAGTGGAAAGCATGGGCATCAGGTACAAAGGAACAATGGTACTGGTTGATAGAGAGGAGATGAAGGATCCTGCCCTCTTTGTGAAGACAGGTGGGCATTGGTGAGTTCCTGGGGAGGGTCCTAGCTATTGCTAGTCAGTACTGTTTCCACATGTTACTGGCAGCCTGGGAAAGAGGCTAAGTTGGTGTGGGGAGCTGATCTTGCTCTTTGGTAATATGGACAGTTGGTCACAATGAAGTAGAATTGATATGCTATCCATCCCGACCCCAGGTATCTCTGGAAACCCATGACTCCTGGGCACCAACTGCTTCCTCAGACTGTCCAATGGCTTGTCTAAGCCTTTTTCAGGCTGAGCAATGGGAGCCTTTCGAGTATCCATCCTCCAAAGTGGAGTGCTCCTTGGGGACCAGTTCTTCCTGAGCTGTGTCTGCAGGGCTGCACATTGTCAGTGCAGTGAGAAGTCACACTTCCAGCTAGGAGGAAATGTGATACTATCAGAGAACTCCAAAGTGGTTCAGTCTTCCCTAGGGAGCTTCTGTAGGCAAAGTGCTGAAAGGGTTCCCTGGGTGAAGCCTCCCTCTTGCCAAGTGTTTATCCAGGGCTGGGTTCATTCTACCCAGTGGAAAACAAAGAATGGAAGTAATTGTTCCTTCCAAGTATCTCCCAGTGTGAGTGTAAAAAAGAGGTCCTGATCCTCTGCTACACTTCGGGGGTGGGGGGAGGCTTGTCCCCCTGACACACACCCCCCCCTCCTGGCCCTTAAAATGCCCGAGAACTCTGCTACGGAAGCATAGCAGGAGATTCTGAAGGCTGACAAAGAGCAGTGTAAAGGAATTCCTGCTGGCCATGGCCATACCTAGTGGCCCATGAGTCCCTGTGACTATAGTCTCAGAGCTGCAAACATCCCCTCTAGGCCAAGGGTTTACTTGCTACTGGGCAGACATGTTCCCCACTCTTGGATCATGGATATAGTAGGAAGATGATGTCTCAGGATGAAGAGAAGAAGTGGGGTAGGTGGAGTGGTGGGGAGATTTCTATAAGACACTTGTTTCTTCCTCTGCTGCTCCTGGTTAGAGACCTGGACTCTTCTCAGAACAGGACACATGGCCCACTCCAGACCCATCACATATGCTAGCCTGAGAATCGTCAAACTGATGAGAGAGACAAGAAAGATTGACAAGTGTCACCTCAGAAGGTGACACGGCGGATATGAATAACAGCTCATCCCAAAGAGTTCCAAGGCAAGTCTCTCAGGCCTCAATTCTGTGAGTTCCCTCAGGAGCCTCAGATTAATTACATGCAGCCTCCCCCTCCTTGGGGATTTGCTATTTCTCTCCCTGCTTAAAGTCAGCCGGAAATGGTTTCTGTTGTTGCAGCAGAATCTTCGTTGATATAGAAATTGGTTCCAGAAATTAGTTGCAGGCGGCAGTCCCTCAGGGTATGTGGAATTGGTCATGGCCCAAATGGAATGTGTAAGCACAGGGAGGCAAGGCAGATACAGCCATTCTGGGTTGGGTTTACCTGAGATGACATTAACTCAGTGAGGGGACAGCCCTGAAACTGTAGCCACTCACTGCAAAGGGGGGAGGGGGAGAGGGTCGGTGGGGGTGTCCATAGCCTAAAGCAGGTGACCAGCAAAAATCTCCCCATAGCATACATAAACTTTTATTGCTTGTGAATGACCATGCTAATTAATTTACAACCTTATCCACCATAAACAAGAGTGGGCGGGACTCAGGACACTGAGGTAGGATATCTGTGAGCACTGGTGCTTCTCCAAACCCTTCTCAAATATTTTCTTAATCTCTGAGTCCCACAGAAGAGATGCTAACTCTATTTCCATCTCTTTGCTGTTTCCCAAACAAGCCAGATTTGAACTCTACATGGCCTGGCAGTGGGGTGGGGGATGAATAATCAGGATATTGATGTGAAACTTACCCTGAAAATAATTGCAGGCCCATTGTCTGGGGGAAATGTAGGAAACATAAATTTTGAGAAGTAATGGGGGTACAATATAACCTTAACTGGGTCAGAGTTTCTCCGACACAGCACCTACTTGGATCTGAAGCTAGACCCCAAAATCTGCCACTTGCATTAATAAGGGTCTCTGCTGAACTGGCCCATGTTACATGACACCAGAAAGATGGGAGGCATTTAAGAAATGAGGAAAAAATTTAAAGGCCCACACTATTGCTATTTCCATTGAAAAGCCTTAAAAGGGTTCATATTTCCACTGCCTTGAGGATAGTAAAGAAAATGCCAGAAGCTGGAAAAATGTTCCACTGGCAGCCCCCTCTAGGCCAAGAACATTGTAGATGACACTGAGTCAAAATAGACCACATTGTCCTTGGGGATGAAGGAATGCAGGGCTGACATACACAGGCCTCACTTTGAATCGAAGCCACTTTGGATCTCCTGATAGTCAGTAACTGGGTGTGGCAGCCAGTGCTGTGTGGATGGCCCTCTTTGTGGCTGAAGCTAGCTGAGGATAATCAATCACATTCCCTCCACATGTCATGGCCACCTCAACCTCTGTGTTGCCCAAACGAGGCTGTGCTACAGTCACAGCTCCAGTGGTCTCAGTGGCCTAAAGTAACAAGGATTTAAATCTCACTCTCTCAGTCATTTTTTTTTTTTAAATCAAAAGTCAGTTTGGGGAGAGGCTGACAGGAAGAACAATGATCATCACAATGATTTGGTAACAGTGACTTATGAATAACACCAGCCATTATGTCATCAGTACATACCCACCACATTCAATAAAAGCCTGCATGATGGCAGCAAAGATTGAAATCCTCTTTCTGAATACATCCCTCTAGCCAGTGTGAGTAAAAGGATCCTCATTTTGGTGGGTTTTTTTTTCATTAATTTATTTATTCACTCATTTCTCCCTCCATCACCTAGTTTTCTTCCTCAGTATTAAAATCTCACTCTGATTAGATGACCATGAGATGGGTTTTACCCTCAAGAGCCACATCCCTTGGATTTTGGCAGCCAGCAAGGGCCAGTTCCTGGGGGGCTGCGGGGCTTATGGGAATGAAGGCCATGACAAATACAAGACCATGGACTGTGTTCCACAGAACTTTGTTGTTTCTTGGTTGTCTGTGTTGTAATTAGCCCAAAGCTAGGCAGGGAATGAACAGCCTCAAGACCAGCGATGGTGGTGTAGGCTTCCAGCTTCCTGAGAAGCCCTTAAAGAAAGATAGAATTTCTAAATTCATACCAGACTCTAAAGATCCAGTCCTGGGTTGTTTGCTCTTGGCAGTAGGGCAAGTATCCCTAACCCTAGTAAGGATATTGATATGGCTTGGGCTGACCTATGGCTCAGAGGTTCTGTGGAAGGGCTCCATTGCTGCCAGGCCATGCATATCCCTCAAACCTGCTCCAGATCAGGGAGAAAAATCTGTCACAAAGAGTGTGGAATCCCAGGTTGATGGCTAGAAGGTCATGGCATTGTGGCATGTGCTGTCAAACAGCTTTTGAGTGGCACCCACTCAGGCAGGAAGGAGAGATGGCTGGTCCAGGTCAATTGAAGATTGATTTACTTGACATACTCATGTTATATGTCTATTGGATTTCCACAGATGGCTGATCTTCAGCTGATATCACACCACACAGAAAAAGAGTGGCAGGTTGGGCTGCCTGCTTGGATCCTGGATTTCTCAGCCTTTCCCTATAGTCAGGCTCATAGACAGGAGCAACCTGGTCACCCTTGGGGAAAATAGCCAGTTCTGAAGTGGCTCTTTAAGGTGCTGGGTTCTGTGGATTGTTGGCCTAGAGTTAAGCATTTAGATCTAGTTTCATCCCAAATGTCCTGAATCAAAAAAACTAAGGCACCTCCATTTTACAGGCTAGAGTTCTATTTTAATCATTTGGCCTGTGGCCACTTCCCTCACCCTGTGTTAAAAACCCTAAGTTTGAGCTCTATATGCTTCTGAGCTATGGCAGGCCTGGCTTACGTCAAGTCCTTCAGTTATCTGTCCTTTCTCTGCCTATGTCTGGGGTCCTGACAGGGTTCATATTTTTATTCTATCTCAGTATTTGTCCCCTCCTCCCTGCTAACCCTTGCCCATCCCTGGACCCCGCCTTAGTTTCTCCCAAAGGCAGTATCAGCTGTCAGAGTGCCCTATGCTATGCCCCAGCCTCATGGTCAATGTCTGTCTACATCTTGGCATGCCATGGTCATTGGGCATACATACACTTTTCTCCCCTGCTTTCAAGAGTTTAAGATTCCAGCTATTGGCATTGTTGCTACTTCCTCATGTCTTCCTGCTTTCCTACCTGCCAAGAGAAATTGCCAAGAAATTTTTCCATATCTTATTGCCTCTACCATGTTGGTGATCTAAAGGATGTGGGTTGTGCCTTGTGCTGGATGTTGGGCCCATCTCTTATGAAGAGGAAGGCTGCTGTCCTCTGGCAGTCATCCAGGTAACAACTTTATATAGGCCAGAAGGAGAGGAGTATTTGCCTGTCTGGAGGACAGGAATCATGTTTTATGCTAAGAGACCTAATCATGTACTTCTGGGTTCTAAGGGGTACTTTGAGATATACTGCAAGAGGATTCTGACTAGCCAGCAAGAAGGCCTGAGACAATGAGCCTCAGATGTTGACTCTGTTTTGCAATCCAGTACCTAGTTTCACATTATAAACATTTTAAGGCCCCTGCAGAATTAAAAGCAAACAAAAAGACCCTAACTATAGAGAAGGCTGCACTGGAATACTGAGTGCCAAATAATGGCAAATGTTCCAGTCTGTGCCTGATTATCGGCACAAGAGCTGCACTTGCAGATTCTGTTTAGGCCTCTCAGTGGACTCTCAGTGGAAGATGAAGTTAGATCACATACAGCCACCAAGCCAAGGTGGCAGGGCCATTACTGAGTTCTCGAAGGAGACAGAGTCTTGGGGGTTGGGGGGAATGTGAATGGACTTGCCCCATTATGTCTCTGCACTTAGATCATGCTCCCTAGGATGATCTTGTGATATGTGGTTATGAGCAGGGGCTTGTTCCTGATGTTGGGGTCTGGGGCAGGTGTTTCCAGGTTCTTGACCTCTTATCCAAAGGAATAAAATTAAAGGCTCACATAAATTTGTAAAAGAAATAAGGTAAGTTTATTTGGAGTGAGGCAATAGAGCAAATCTGAGCGGGATACAATGTCAATATTGGCTGTGCTCACATGAATGAGAATACACAAGTTCCCTGATTATCCTTTGGTGTGACTCAAGAGAAGGAGGAACTGGTTACTAAGAGGTGTATTTGGTTGGTTCTCATTTTAATTGATTGATTAAGCCAGGTATTTATTTTTTCTACTGCTTGTCTCTTCCCACAATGCATCTGATTTTAATCATATGCACAACAATTATGCATAGGCACAACATGATAGAGAGGGAATTCTCTCTAAAAGTTTACTAGAGAATACAGTCTTGTCTTACTGAATATGCGCAATTGAGTACTATTCAGCAATAATAAAAAAGATGACATCCTGAAATTTGCAGGCAAATAGATGTGTCTAGAGAGTATCATTCTGAGTGAGGTAACACAGATCAGCAAAGATAGACAAGGTATGTACTCACTCATAAGTCAATTTTAGACAAAAAATAAAGGATAACAAGGCTGTAATCCACAAACCCTGAGCAGCTAGGTAACAGGAGAAACATAAGAAAAACATTTATGGATCTTATTGGGAAAAGGAAATAAAGAAGATCTCCTTGGCAAAGGGGAGTGGGAAGAGATCATGAGAGAATGAGATGGTTGAGTGGGGGAGCAACAGAGAGGGAGAACAAAGAAATAGATATCTTGATAGAGGGAGCCACTGTGGGGTTAGAGAGAAACCTGGTGCTGGGGAAACATCTAAGAACTCACAATATGTCCCTGGCTAGGACTCCAAGCAATAGTAGAGAGGGTGCCTAAACAGGCCTTCCTCTATAATCAGATAAATGACCACCCTAATTGTCAGTATAGAGCCTTCATTCAGCAACTGATGGAGGCAAAAGCAGAGATCTGTAGCTAAGCACCAAGTTGAGCTCCTGGTCCAGCTGAAGAGAGGGAGGAGAAAGTATATGAGCAAAGGGATCAGGATCATGAGGAAGAGATCCACAGAGAAGGCTGACCCAAGCTATAGGAAGCTCACTGACTCTGAAATAACAGCCAGGGAAACTTCATGGAAAAGAACTAAACCCTTTGAATGTACAGTACAGTTGAATGGTATGGGAAGTTTGTGGAGCCTCTTGCAGTAGGACCAGAGTTTATTCCTGGAGCATGAACTGGCTTCTCAGAGCCCATTTCCTGCAGAGGAATACTCACCCTTGATACTGGATATGCCAAGCCAAACTGACCCACCTTGGGATTCCTTGCCCTCCCTGGGAAGTGAATTGGGGGACGGGGTGCAGCTGAAAGTGGAGGCAGGCTGAGGGGAAGCAGTGGTGGGTATGGGGAAAAAAACTTTTTAAATAAAAAGTAATACTTAAAAAAAGAATGAAGGCACTGTCCTTTTTATTGGCTTCCTTGGTCATTTTCAATTGTCTGATGCTTGATTCTGAAATGATCTCTTTTCTAGAGCCTTGGGACTGGTCAGCCTTGTAGCAAAGCCATTGTCCAGCCCTACCCTTCACCCACTCACATCTTTCAGAAGGTGCCACAAACCAAGCCAGACTCACCGTGTGGGAGACTTTGTCTTTCATGATCTGTAATCCTTAAGGAGATTTGATAGTGCATTTAAACCTTTCACAGAAGCCATGTAAACCAGGAGGCTGTGCAACCTCTAGGTGAAGGAAAACAGCATGGAGTGAGCCTGTGTGCAGCAGAAAGTAAGGCCATTCAAGAAAACACAGTTCTAAACAGAGGTGGAAGGATCAGGCTGACACTTCTTAACCCAGAGTTCAGTGTGCAATACTAGCTTTATTCTCTTTCTATCTCTGAGTAGAACTTTCTGCAGTCTGTCCCACTCAATTTTATTAGACATGCACATGAATGATCAGTTTTATATCCTCTCTTTTATTAATCCAAATTAAGGATTTAATTGTCTAATAAGAGTGTTTGTAAGATCATCAAAAGGGAACCAGGCAGAGCTATAGGAGGGATGAAGCATCCGGGAAGATGGGGTATAAAATGAGATGTTGGCATGTCTGCTTCTTACCATCAGCAACCTATGTATAACCACCACCAACACCCAGGTCAGAGTTCCACCTGCCAGCAGGCATCATGCTCAGCACATGAGCCAAGCTCAGCTTCCATCCAGGCTGGGTAATTAGATGTCAGTTGGAGATCATTGTCCTTCATCTTTTCCCCTCACATCTTTCTCCTTCTGGTATAGATGAATGGAAGAGACCATTTTCATGTTTTTTCTCACATTTCTCATTCATTCATTAAACAGTTTTTATCCCTCACTGTCAAGGTGAGTGGCTTTGAGCTTAGGGATACAGAACTATTGACCCTGTCAGCATAGCTGGAAGAAGACAGTGTGTGATTAAGAAACACCTTCCACTGACTTGCTTTGTGTTTGTCTTTGTATGCTGCCTTTTGCTTTGACACTAGAGAGGAAAGGTCATCATATTTACAATGATAAAAGAACTCCACCCCATGAAAATGTTGACCACCCTAATTGTCAGTATAGAGCCTTCATCTGTGTGCAGAACATCACTCTGCTGTTTTTGTGTTCTCTGTCCTCTACATGTCCTCCCTCCTAAAGTCTTGGTCATGCCACACTTGACTATTGAGAACTGACCCTCTGTGATACCAGGTACCAACCATTAGAAAGACAAGACAAATGGGACAGCATCTTCCCAGAGACTGTCACTACCAGGTAAACATCATGTAGTAGAGAGACCAGGAAGCCCTCCAAGGCAAAATGATGTAGGGCACCTTCTGCCTTGTTTTCTCCTACCCTTCACAGCAGTGTCTATGAACCAGTTAGTGTGGCCTTTGCACACTCCTCTGGTACTGTCTATATTCACATTATAGTCACTTAGATAACACACAGGCAGTCCTGAGTCATGAGTTCTAATTCTGAAAAAATATTGCTGGCTTTTGTTGATACACCCCCAAATAAGTATTAGATGCCTGTTTCATTTTCTGACATTCGGCTTCTAAGAGCCTTGGAATCTCTTTTATGTAGAGATATCTTTTACTTGTTGAGTTGCCTGGGGCTGGGAAAACCTAGAAAGTTCTAGAATTGTCTTAATTACCAGTGAGATCAAGGAGGGTTTAGAGATTGACTTAGTGACCACTGTCCAATGTTTTAATAATCTAGTGGCCTTAAACCTCCCTGAACAATGTCTTTTTGAAGAGTTGCCATGTTGATGAATACCCTATGGTGTTAGAAAGATGATGTCCCTACAAAGGGCACTGAAGCTCCTCACCATCTCCCATACCTTACCCTGAGCCATATCTCTTACTTGGCCATTCCTGAGTTGTAGCAGTGTACCATTGAAACTGTGGAGGAAGTTTGAACTCTCATAATTCATATCCAGAAGTACAGGTACTAATCTGGAATTGGCAGCTGGCTTTGGAAGTAAGATGGTTTTGTGAGACCAAGTCCTTCATCTGTGTGATCTGTGCAAAGCTTGAGTAGCAAGGAGGAGGGCTGGACTGAATGATAGGACAATCAGATAGAGCCCTCAAATGGAGACTGGACTCTGTGATATTTTCAGAACCTACATTTGGAGTCAGCACTATTGTGAATGGCATCGGATCAATCTTGTACTTACTTTTCTTCTCTAGCAAAAAAAACAAAAAAAAAACCAAACAAAAAAAACCCCAAAAAACCAAAAAAACCAAAAACAAAACTCCACCTGAGAAAGCTGTGCCTGGTAGGTTTTGTCTAGGGTTGAGAACCAGAGAGATGGTTCTGGAGTTGTTGCAAGTCTTGTCTCTCAGGCTAAGACTGGGCCTGTTGCAGGCATCACTGGCCAGCAGCTCACTCCCATGGCTCATCCCAGACACCTGAGTGCTCATAATGCCTCCCTCCTTGTTGGCCCACTGAGATCCGTGTTGCTCCAGAAGTCTGCCTACATCCCTTCATGTGCCTCCCTTCTTTCCTTTGCCCTTCAGAAGCCACCTAAGGACCCTGGTACCACACCATTTCCAAGCAAAACTGGGACAGGAAATCAGCAGTCTCTCTTTCCCACAGATCCACAGCTGTTCCTGCTCCGCGGGTGGAGAGCCAGACCCGCCACTTCAGGAGAGGAACAAACTTAGGTGCCACTGATTTCTGCCAGCAGGAGGACAGGATGTCTATATCCCATTGAAGGACATGCCCAGATCTTTCCTGGCCACGTGGTGAGCAAAAATCTGTCAGTGAAGTCTGCTGCCTTGGCAGTCAACGCGCTGCAAGTTCATAGAGAGACAAGGAGCCAAGAAGCTGGAGTTAGAAAGCAGTGTGGCTGCAGACAGATTGCAAGAGTCTGGCAATGCAAAGAACTCATGGGTAGCCCGGTCAGGCACCAGACAGGGTCTCATCGTACCTTCTAAGTGAAGAACACCAAGTAAGATCCAAGATGGGTTTAAAGGATACCAGAAGAATTCAAGGGCTTCTTGATAACATCCAGAAGGCTGTTTCCTCTTGATACGCTTTCTTAGAAAATTCCTTTCAAACTACCACTGTATGTTGGGAACATTTAATTGTACATTTCTTTTGCCTTGATAAAGGGGATGAACTCTGTGCTGCAATGACTATCCAAGCCAACGGTGCTCACTCACAGGGTGGTAGCAAAACACAAGACCTGTGAGAAAATGATCCTTACATGAAAAGAAATTTCACTTTTTTAGATTGTCTATTTATTAGTCTGAATTTTGATGTTCTCTGGAATTAGGCTTTATGCGACAGCATTCCAACAGTCTGAGAATATTAAGAAATCCAGTATCTCATCTTATCTAGGGAAATTACTCCATTTCTTCTATTTTGTTCTGATGAGTGTTTCTAAGCCCATCTCAATTCTTCTTTCTCTGGCAGATGTTTCTAACCCATTCCTTGAAGTGTGGCTCATGACCTGTGGCATAACATCATCTGCGGACGTCTAGAATGCAGCAGGTCTTAGATGCCACTCTAGAGCTCCTGAATTGGAACACACATTCTAACATGACCTCTGGAGGACTTCACACACATTAAATCCCAGGAAGCAATGTTTTGAGCTCAGTTTATGGTAATTCATACACTGTTAGGTTTGAGTATTCACTCTGGTCCTCACAGGTCTGTGTGTCAGATGCTTATTCCCCAGCTGGTGGCGCTACTTGGGGAGGTGGTGACTACGTTGGGAGGTGACTAGCTGGATGAAGTTCATCACTATGGAAAAGGGGCAAATTTCCTAGTATATACACCTGACCTCTAATTCCTTCCCCATTCTCCTTTCTGTGAGCCATTGGGTGAACAGCCTCCACCACCATGATGGTCAGTGTCAAAAATTCATTCAGAATCACTGGAGCCAAGTAACTGTGGATTGGGACTCCTGAAACCATGAGATAAAGCAAATCTAGCTCAAAGTTATGTCTTTTCTAACAATTAGAAAAGGTAACTATTACATGTACACACACGCACATACACACATGCAGAGAGACAGAGACAGACAGAGTCAATAACCTTTATGCCAACAATAGGAATATAATTTGATAGGTTTATGTTATGAGATATAATGTATTATCACAAGAAGGATAAACTACATAGATATCTGGGGATATGACAGTAACAACCTAAATGTTAGTTTGCTAATAACTAACATTTACAGAGAACACTAACTATACCCTGAGCTCCACTCAAGGCATATTCATGATACCCTCTTCAAGTCACCACAATAGCCCTACAAAGTGGGTAGCTCTGCCATTTCAATACTGGTGAATTGGGTTAAGGGAGGGTGGACAATTTTATGTGATCACAGAGCTGGAGCCTAAATAATTTAATTTCAGAGTCTATGAGCCTAAGCCATGGTTTAGTCAAAAGATAAAGCCAGATCCAGAATTGTGCCTTCTACTGTGACGTCAGCTCTGAAGATGTGTTTTGAACATTCTGTTATGTTGTCATATTGTGTTTTTCTAATAAAAGTAATAAAACAGCACGCTCCAAACTGATGACAGTTTGATCCAGCCTCAGCAGGATTTCTACATTTCTATCACCTTGCTTATATTTTCTTCCAATTTAAACAATGCTTATAATATAAAAATAATACAGACTCAGGGTAAAAAAATCAAATATATAAAAAGGCATAATGAAAAGTACAGAATCCCTCCCCACCCTTTCTACTTTGATATAACCACTGTTAGCAGCTTCTTGCACATCTCTCCAAAAAGATGCTCTGCATTTAAAATAAGGAATACACACAGAGGTACATATACAATATAATATAATACACATTACAGGATTAGCTTGGATATATCTGTGATAGCAGTCTTATGATTGGCTTCTGTTTTATTTATGATCAGTTGGAACACCCAGATTTTCTCACATGAAGTGTTATTAAGTTTTCGTCTCTCCATCTTGTGCAGTTTTACTCTCACCTAAATGTAGGATATTTCATGTCTTCATATTGAGTTTTGTGTAGCTGGTTGTATTCTTGCATTCTATTGAATTGAATCTTTTTTATTTTTAACTTCTGATTCAAAAGCACAGAAATCCTACTTTTTCAAATCTAATAAATATACTTTGGCTTTCTTGGCTTGGAGGAAAGATCTCAACTTCAGGGTGGGGATCAGACGTGACTTCTGGGGGCAGTCAGCGTTAGTGAGGGAAATGATCAGAATGTGAGCAATCTCAAGATCCCTGGGATTTATTCTTACATTTTGTTTCTCTTTACCTTTCAAATATTTGCCAATGAATATGCTTTAATTCTGTTAGTTAAAAAAGAAAAACTAAAACTGGAATTTTACAGACTTGACATTGTTTCTTTTTACTTCCCTGCCTGGACAAGACTATATTCATTCATTCCTGTTTCTGTATGGCTGGATTATTTCTCATACACTTCTGATGCATGGGGAGATCTGTGCAGGCCCATGAAAAGCTAGCCTTGTGATGTGAGCAGAGCAGACCTTTCAGCTTGCTGTGTTTTGTCTTGGTCATGATGCTTCTCCAGCTGGCCATTAACCTTATGAAAAGCCACCTGGGCAGTGTATGGTCCAGAACTAAGAGTCCTTAGAGAACATGGGAGCTTAGTCTGATGGCAAGAGGCTTCTTCCAGAATCAACTCACAAAACCTTGAGTGGAGAAAATAAGTATAAGATAGAGAGGATTTTATGCGGTACTGCTAAGTTCATAAGTGAGAAGAAGGGAAGAGTCGGTACTTTAGGTGGCTGCTGGAGCCAATAGCAGCTGCTTCTTCTTCTCCAGTTGGACCCCGTCACCAGCTATTTCAGCTGAGGTTACCTGCTTCTATCCTTCCATCAGCTGCCTCATGCCATTTTCCACAGGGCAGATCGGAAGATGGAAGCCATGCTTTCCTGACTGGTTCCAATACTTATTCCTCAAAAGCCTATGTTCTGTAGAGGAGGAAGGTCTGTGGAATAATACTCTAGTACATTGTAAATATTTGTCACTTAAATTGGTTTAATAAACTGCTGATTGGCCAGTCACCCAGCAGAAGTATACGTGGGGTGACCAGACTAGGGGACAAGGAAGGGTGGAGTCAGGAATCGCCAGCCAGACACAGAGGAAGCAAGATGAGAATGCTGGACTGAGAAAAGTTACTAAGATATGTGGCTAAACATAGATAAGAATTATGGTTTTAATTTAAGTACAAGAGCTAGTTAGTAATAAGCTTGAGCTACCAATCGAATATTTACAATTAATATAAGCCTCTGTGTGTTTATTTGTGGCTGAAGAGCTAAGGGAATTGTGAGGGACAGAAACTTTCATCTACAAGGAAGAGCATTAGACTATAACTTGGTTGTGATTGATTTATGTTCCCCCAACTTCCTATGTATAAAGTACTAACCCTTGATAGCTCCACATGTATTTATATTAAGACATTCTTTTACAGGGATAGTTACTATAAGAGCAAAGTAGACTCCTTACCCATAATGATTGAAATCATTATAAAATGTGGGGATGAGAGTCGGGACACAGAGACATGCCTATGGTAACACAGTGGGAACATGAAGGCAGAGATTAGGGAGAGGCTGGAAGACAGAGGACACAAAAGGGTATCACCAGAACTCTGGGAGCCCACAAGTGCCAACAGAGTGCTCTGCTTTCCTCACAGCTACAGAAGGCAGCCTACCAGTCACACCTCCACCTCACACTCTCTGCCTCCAGAACTATGAGAGACTGAATTTCCTGCTCCACAAGCTACATATATAGATTGTGGCAATCTGATGCAGCAGCCCCATAAGTTGATACCTGAGCCACAGGACAGCAGAGCAAAGCTGGGCCAGTTCTGTCTCCAGGACTCCCTTCCCACAGAAGCTGGGTCTTGCTTCTCTTCAGGTTAAATGAACAGGTAAAGTGTTCTCTTCTAAATCTTCTTCCCATGCAGAATGAGACATTTCTCTTTAGAAAGTTACTGCATCTACCCCTGCTTTTGCCTGGCAGTCAAATGAGCCTGGGTCCATTCCCATGCTGCTTTCCCTTGTACTTTCTGGGACTGACTTCCTCCAGTACCAATAATGTGTGTCCTGAGTACCTGTCTGTAGTCAGTAGTGAGAGTGTCAAGCTGCAAGGTCTTCCCTAACACCATAAATGCTCTCTTTACCTGTCAGAAGTGAGTATTCACTAGGAAGTAGAGTTACCTTCCAGCATACTGAGCCACATCCTGCCAAACAGGCAATCAGGAAAGGCCAACCATGTGCAAATGCTTTCATAACACAAAACCATAGAGGCCTATTGGGCATAGTTCATTTACTCTGGTAGAAATTTAGAAGAAAGAAAGAAATATCTTGAGGGAGCCATTTTAGGGTTAAGGAGAAATCTGGAATCTACAAAGATGACCCAGCTAAGACTTCAAACAATACTGGAGAGGGTACTGAACTGACCTTCCCCTATAATCAAAGTGATGACCACCCAAATAGTCATGGTAGAGCCATAATCCAGTAACTGATGGAAGCAGATTTAGGGATCCACAGCTGAACACTGGGCTGAGCTCCCAGTCCAGTCAGGAGAGGGAGGAGGGATTATACAAACAGAAAGGTCAAGATTATGATGAGGAAACCCACAGAGACACTGACCTGAGCCATTGTGAGTTCACTGACTCTAGACTGAAGCTTGAGAACCTGCATTGAACCAAACTAGGCCCTCCCAATGTGGATGACAATTGTGTGACTTGGGCAGTTTATGGGGCCTCTGGCAGTGGGACCAGGATTTATCCTTAGCCCATGAACTGGCATTTTGTAGCCCATTCCCTATAGAGGGATATTTTGCTCCACCTTGTTGCAAGGAAAACAGCTTGTTCATGCCTCAACTTTATGTGTAGACTTTACTGACTCCTCATGTGAGACCTTACCTCTCTGAGGAGTGGGTGGGGAAGTGGATGGGGGAAGCTATGGGGTGAGCAAAAGGAGGGGAAGGAGGAGGAACTGTGATTAGTATGTAAAATAAAATATTTAATAAAGATTAATTAAAATATGAAATAACAGAAATTCAAATCAGTATATTAAAAACATAGAGTTGAGAAGCTCCTAAGATGACCTACCTCATTCTAGAAATGCAGTTCAGTAGTAGAGAGCTAGCCAAGCATGTTCCAAACCTTAGAATCGATTCCCCAATACTACATAAAACTGGTTGTGGTGGTACACTACACCTGGGAGGTGGAGGCTGGAGACCAGAGCTGACAGTCATCCTCTGCTGCATGGGGAATGTAGAGACAGCCTGGGACACATGGGTCCCTATCTTAAAACAAAACAAAGCATATGACCCAGCTCATGCCTCTCTTCTACTTTTACTTGAGGTCAGAGAGGAAATGTCTTGTCCAAACGGAGTTACTGTCAAGGCAAGCACAGAATCAGGTTTTCTACTTTAGTTTTGGAGCACATTGGGCATATTCCTTTAGGTATAGGAGTGGGTGGAAGTTTATAATGACTCTAACTTATCTAATCATAGCTTCACTTTCTAATCATTTCAAGATCATTTGATTTATATATATGTATATATGTAGTGCCTTTTTGTTATTACATAGAACATACATTGTTAGAAAATTTTACATAGTACAATATAGACATTACAGAGGATGACATATAAATTGGGTTAGCCCAATCAGAACTCTCTTGCCCTTAGCATTTTTAACAGTCCTACAATGTCATATACTTTTGTTTGTTATGTCCCAATTGGATGATATTAATTTTAGTATAAAAATCCTGTCCTTAATAACATAAGCAAATGTCTGTCTTATTATTCTCCATTGTAAACATTAATTACTCCCATTAATGTAAAGAGAAGGAATGAATATGTATTTCTTTCTTACATTTTCACACAAATTGCATATTTATTTTTATCCCGTACCTATAATTTACTTCTATTAGCAATTATTCATGTGTTGATTTAAAAAATAAGCAACTATCACTTGATATATTATGACTGTAAATATTGACAATTGGAGATTTCAATATTGTAGGGTTTTTTTTTCATATCAAAAATATACCTTCCCTTTTGTCATTCAGAAAAACTGCTAAGGAAAAAAATATCACATGTCTCATCTTCATGCTCCCTTCAGCTCACCTCCTCCGGGTTGTCACATGCCTCATTTCTAATTTGCTTTTAATGATAGAACCATGCTTTTCTTGGGCAGTTGCATTTTTCTAAGATATTCTTGGCTTCTCTTCTGTATAATACGTCATCTTTAAGTGCCCTGCTCAGGCTGTTGACTGAATGGAACCCGTTCTCTGTGAGGGCTGTGGAAATTCTACTTCTCTGTGTCTACACTCTCCTAGAGCTCTACAGCATCGCCTCTTTTTGAGAGTCTATGTTTTATTCCTTATTACTTTCTGGGAAAGACAGTGTTTTGGGGAGCACATTGCCAAGCATTTCCAAGTGGAATGTGCATTTTCTGGGTTGTTTTGATGTCATCTTAACGCTGACCAATGCTTTCCATCAGCAGAGACTTTCCATCTAGCATTTTCTCTTTTGCTTTAGAGAATTCATTAGTGAACTTGGGCCTTCTGGGCCCATTTGATGTGTGTCCTTTTCCTCCGGGAAGTTTAGGACTTTTTCTTCCTCCTTGTGTCCAGAATCTTCAGTAAGCCTTGTCTCAGTGAGAACTTTTGTCCTTGATTCCTAATGGCCTCCAGCAGGGCCTGTCTGTCAACATCTCTATTCAGTATTGGGCAATTTTTTTTCATTTCCTTTATGGTTTAATATTCTTTCTGTATTTGCCTTTTCCAGTTTTCCTTTTAACTCTTTTGGATATAGATGTCAGACCCACTGCAACTTCCTTTCAGATCTTTAACTTTCAATTATAGTTTTAATTTTGCTTTATATTCAGCAACATAACATTATTGGAGACCAGCTCTGGCTTCAGCCATGTTCTTGTTATTCAAAATATAATTTCGTTTGTATTTCTGTAATTGTATTTGATTATACTAAGAACACCTTTTGTTTCTGATTGTGCTATCTAAATTATCCAGTTGTTCTAGGGATACAATTTCCCATTCAAATGTTGTGTGTACTGAGAATTATTATTATTAGGTACACAGTATTTTGAACTTGTCTTTTGCTCATTTTTTTTTGACTGACATCATGTCTTGACAATTGCTGTATCAGAATCCTGGGGTCACCCTAATTAGTTGTAATACTTCTACTGTATTTTGTTTTCTGTTTCACATATGTGCCATTTTTAACAATCACCTACATAACAGATAGCTAGATTTTTAAAAATAATTGGATTTCTATGAACACTACTGCAGTGATCCTACTTGTAATAATATCTTTGTATATGTGCATCAGTATTTCAATAGACTATATTTTCAGATATACAGATTGCTAGTTTAGTAGTGTCTTAGGGTTTCTATTATTGGATTAAAACATCGTTGTTTTCATTGAAAAGCAACTTGGGTAGACAGAGTTTATTTCATCATCCAGGCAAGTCAGTGTAGGGACTCAAGGCAGAAATCTGAGGCAGAGTCCATAGAAAAGTGCTGCTCATTGACTGGCTCCTCATGGAATGCTCAGCCTACCTTCTTATAGAGCAGTGGGCAACCGGCCCAAGGAGTGGCACTGCCCACTGTTATGTAGGTTCTCCTCCATCACTCATCAGTCAAGAAAACTTACCTCAGGGTTGCCTACAGGTCACTTTAGTAGGGGAAATTTTCTCAATTGAAGTTCCTTCTTCCAAAATGAACCTAGCATGTGTTAAGTTGATGTAAAACTCAGTAGGTTGGAGGGTGTGTGCATATGCATGTGTGTGTGTTTTACTCATTTGAATGTGTAACAATTCTCCAGTCATTGAACTTGTGTCTATTTTTGTGCTCCAGAGAAAGAAAAGAGTTCTGTGCCTTTCTAACTCCCCAATAAAGTATTCTATTGGACTCAAATCATATGATCAGTGAAAAATGGTATCATAGGGTAGCCCAATTTACATTTTTTCTTATTATGAGTAATATTGATCACAATTTAATTTAAGTCGAAAGTAAATAGAGCACCAAGTTTCAATCTCTACCCATGCCAGTTCCCCTACTTTTAATATCTTATTTTACTTTGGCTGTGTTGATGACTAAATTGTGATCCACCATTATTAACTATAGTCTAATTTACCTAGATTTCTTAATTCTTATCTAAAACTGGTCTGTTCCATGATCCTTGCACATTATGTTCAATCATGCCTTCATAGTCTACTCTTAATGTGACGTGGTCCCAGACATCCTCCGTTGATGACCTTGACAATTTCAGGAAAAGTGGTCAGATACTTTATATGATATCCTTTAGATGGAGGCTTGTTTGATGTATTTCCAATGATTAGACCTGAAAGACTACATAGGTTAGCTCCATTTTCATGGTGTCATATGAAGCAGACTCACTGTAAATGTGAATTAATATTGCTGATTTTGACCTTGGTTCTCTAGCAGAGGTGTTCAGGCTTTTCCACCAATCATGACTCTGTTTGCATCTTCATTGACTATTTGGAGGGAATCACTACCTTTAGTCCATACCTAGGAATTTGATTTTTAGCACCTCTGTTTGGAGATAAAGAATCTTTGTGAATTACTGGGAAATAGCCTATATACTCAAAGAATCTTAGTGAATTATTGGGAATTCTCCTACATACTCAACTTGTTTATTCTCCCCATTTATGCAAATGTTTGTTTACTCAGTGGTTTGTTAGTGTCAGTGTGGATTCTGAAATATTTATGTTATGCTTTTGCTTATAATTCAATAGTATTTCACTTATTTTATTGTTCTAGCTAATACAGTCCTCTACTAGCAGAGGATTTTACTACAGTTGTCCATACTGGTCCTTTGGGAACTCTTTCAGTTGGGTTCATGTCCCTTTTGTATATCCCTGACAGTGCAAGCATGCTTGTTTTATAAGCATTTCTTCATTTTCTATTACATCAAGACGCTCCAAGCTTATGTCTTCTATCTATCTTATCCTAGTCCTACATTAAATTATTTCTCCAAGGAGCCCTTTATTCTCATTGGAAAAACCAAGGTCTGATTTCCAGGTGTGCTCATTGCTATTAGAGTATCATTTCTCCTAGGTTCTTTCAGCTGATAAAACATGTGTGTGTGTGTGTGTGTGTGTGTGTGTGTGTGTGTGTGTGTGAATAAATGAACATATGGACTCTATAATATTTCTATGTGCAATCATCTACATCTACAATAAGCTAAACATGAGCTCATAGCATGCCTTCAACTACAGTTCAGTATCACAGGATCCTTTTTTGCTAATCTGTAAGATCCCGTTTTAATGAGAAGAAGCCCTTCCCCTAGCATCTTTCACTCATTTATATAATTGTTTTATTACAGTGCAAGTGTGTGGAGCTGTTCAGCAGTATCCCGTGGGAAGCAACATTTTAAAGCAGAGTACAATGCATAAAGCCAAGTCTTTTGTTCTTAGGCTGAATTACTTAGATCAACATCACTTACTAACCCCCTACAGTGAGGCTAATTTATGCATTTGTAGCATCTGTAGAAATTTGGCCACATAGCAGTCTCCTTCTGGAATCTCTTAATTTTCCAATTGATTTTTCTAAAAAACGAAGTTTCAAACACTGTACTATATTGTATGTGATCGGACAAGTCTACAGTCAAATGTAGCTACCACCACAATATCACAAAATAGCTGAAAATTTCCTCAACTGTATCTATTTAACCACACCCCTATCCATCAGTAATTGTTATGTTAATCTTTTCTTTGCTTTTTCCTTGTGTAAAAGGCCCTATAAGTGGGGTAATATGATATGTGTAGGGTTGGCTAGACTCTCTTCTTTCACTGAGAAGTGTGTGCTTAAGATTTATCTGCATCACTGTGTGGCTTACTACCTCTTTCCTTTTTATCAATGTATAGTTCCATACTGTATGCCCATATGTCTACTTGATTATTCACTTACTGAAGGAAAGTTTTAGAACTCTGATTTGGAGTAAATATGAATAAAATGGCACTGAGTCTTTATGTGAAAATTTTCATGTTTATATAAATAAGTTTTTGAATTAGGTAGAAAGATACCAAGAACTATGCTGTTGGGTCATACAGTAAGAGTATGTTTGACTTGATAAGAAATTACCAGTCTTCCTTCAAAAGTCTCTACACAATTTTACATTGCCATCTCAGTTATTGAGTGCTCAGCAATAAATGGGACTTGTTTAGTAATTTCTTCAAGGCCCGAAGATCATTGCTGAAGAAGAGGCAGGAAGATTCAGAGCTGGAAGATGAGGAATGCTGGAAGATACTGCCATTTAGATATGACACAGAACCATAGCCCATGCAATCTTGAACACCCAGAAGCTGTGCATATACATGCCAGCCATGTTCATGGTTGGAACCTTTGACAGCCCATCACAGATAGGGAGGCACCTATAAGGCCCTAATCTTTCCAAAGGAGCTATCAAGAGTTTATGGTTTGTGAAGAGAAGGGGTGATATCTTCTCCAGTGATTTAATCCCTGGTAAGTTGTGTATGCTCTAGCAAATAGGCCCCACTCATGTCTATGCAAGCAAACCTAACTAAACTCACTGGATCAAAAAAAAAAAAAAAAAAGTCATGAAGGGAGGAGGGGACCTAGTCAGGAGGAAGAAAAGTTTTAGAGACAGAAGCTGTAGCCAGAAGTTTCTAGCCCAGGCTAGCCCTGAGGTCTGGATCTGCAGTCCTGCAGCTGCTTATCCCCAAATAATCACACAAAGGATTATATTAATTAAAAACTGTTTGGCCTATGGCTCAGGCTTATTACCAACTAGCCCTTATAATTTAACTCAACTCATTTTCATTAATCTATGATTACCATGTGGCTCCACGGCTTTGCCTATGTCCCATTACTCTTGCTTCTGGGCATCAGCCTTTATCTTTATCTCTGCTTGAATTACCTACCTGCCTCCAAGCTGCCTTGCCATAGGTCAGAATGGCTTCTTTATTATCAGATGGTAATAAAGTATACTCATAATGTACAGAAAGAGATCACACATCATTTCCTCTTTTCTGTCTAATCTAAAAGGAAGGTTTCAATTTTGACATAGTAAAATTACATATAACAAAACAGTTATCAAGCAACAATTACAATACCTAGTTTATTTGCATTTAGCAAAATTAAATAAAATATTCTACTATCTATCCCATCTTTATGAGGCTAAAGTTTTATATCTAATTTACCTTTTATCATAAATTAGGAAAATTATACCTAGCTAGTCTTCAGCTTCATCAAAGACCACAGAAGATATAGTATTACCTGAGTAAGGAAAGACATTGTAAACAACTTCCAAAATTCTAGAAATAACAGAGACATTTGACTACCTGACAGTCACCTAAAGTTTCTCTACAACATTTGGGCATCTATCTTCAGCCTACAGGCCTAGAGTCTCTGGTATAACTTTCAGTGAAGCAGGAAATTCGGACTGCTCTGTTCTGGTATAGTTCATCAGTCACTCCTCCCTGTGTACTGCAAAATATCTGGCAGTTTTCTCTACAGAGCAAGAACTTGAAGGACCATCTGGGCTTGTTCTGGCAAGGTTCAGTGGTCATTTTCTTATGGGTCCTGCATGTCCAGTTTATATAGCATATTGTCAAGCATTTAAGACAAAAGCAATTTCTTGCCCAGTGGCTAATTTTTGCCACAAAGAAAGTAAAGTCCATATGGAGTTTCTTCAATGCCCATCATTCTCTTGAATTAGATTAGTACTGCCAGGATCAGACATGTATCACTGCCCAGAGAAGCCTAAGTTCTTAAAACATTTTAAATGGGATATTCTATAGGACTTTGAAGTGTTTGAATGTTATCTAATTGAAATATATCTTTGTATATCTAAAAACCCTAGCTAATATGACTATAAGTTTGATTATCATAGATGATTTATTATTAATCTATATTTCTAAAATAAAAATTGGACATTTAAAAAAGATTGCATAAACATAATATTTTAAACAAGAGTAGAAATATACATATCATGTAATAAAATTATCCTTAAATTTGTATCAATAAATCAAAATTCATATCAATATAAAGTATTTAAAACAAGTAGTTGCTTTTTAAAAGTAGATTCAATAATCTACCCCTTTATCCTATCATATCTATATCCTCCCTTTGTTTTAGAATGAAATTGACTATGGTCAGTAACCAAACCCTCTAAACAAAAATAAACATCCATAATCTATTTTGAGAGGAAATGTGGACAACGTTTTTTAGGCTACTTCCTGCTGTTTGGTGGCTCTGGTAATCTTTGAGGGACCCTGAGGCTGGATTATCTTAGTCAGCAGCCTTGAAGCTGATGTGGATGTTGACTCATCTGAGCTATCTCTTCCCATCAGAGAATTTTTGGGGGAGGGGGTGCTCAATCAAACCATATTAGCCTGGAGGCAATCCATAGGTTCTTATCTTCTGTGGAAACAAAAGCAGAACCTCTTTTATAAAGCAACCTATCCTTAAACACAAATTTCAAAGTCAAGATACTTTTAAAATATATATGTTGGTTGAATTTAGCAACCTTCACAATCCAATGTCTTTCTGCAGTTAGCTCATTAACAGTTAAAAATTAAAAACCACAATAGTAAACATTATTCCGACTCTGTGTATTTTCCATCTTTACATGGATTTTTTAAAAAATATTATTTTTAATGTCCCTTTAAAGACATTTTAAAAATTATTTGTATATAGCTGCCTATATACACCTTTTTCTCTCTTCCAAGCCTCCATACATTTTTACACACACTATGACCTGTTTGTTTAGAGGTTTCCTCCATCTGAATCTGTTTTTATTGCATATCTTTAATCATTTTTTGACCAAGAGAATTTTTAAGTTGCTAAACTGTAGCTAGGACTGAACCACTGCTGACTCCTCCCTGCTTGGCTTTTCAACATGGCGGAGGTACCAATGAGTCATGCTTACCTCCCAACTCTGGGAAGCAATATTTAAGTGTCATGGAGCTTAATTTTATTTATTTATTTATTTATTTATTTATTTATTTATTTATTTATTTTAAGCCCAGAGTTGTGCTCCTAAATCTGCAAGCAGTGGCTGGGAGAAACCTCTTAGTATTACAGCCCATAGGCAAGATTGTAGAAATTGGCCAGGTAGCTTAGCTCATGGCAGCTGGTGGCCAGCTACATCTCTCAGGCAGCTGCAGAAAGTCTTTGCACTGTTGCTGGCATGAGACTGTGAGACTAGGAAGTCCAGCGTGGCTCTATTTCTGTGTGTTCAGAATCTTTTTAAAGCTTTTTTATTACTCTATGGTGGGCACCATTTTTAGCCAGAGGTTTCTGGTCTGGCCTAACCCCGAGGTATGGACGAGCAGTCTTGCAGCCACTTAGTCCCAAATAATTACATAAAGGATTATTTTAATTACAAACTGTTGGGTCTGGGTCTCAGACTCATTACTAATTAGCTCTTATAATTTAACTCAACCCATTTTCATTCATCTATGCATTGCCAGGTGTTCTATGGCTTTACTTGTGTCCCATTGCATCTTCTTTCCAGGCTGCCTGAAGCTTTCACCTTCTCCTTAACTCTTCTCTCTTCATCTTTATCTCTGCTTGGATTTCCCACCTGCCTCTAAGCTGCCTTGCCATAGGCCAAAACAGCCTCTTTACTAACAAATGGTCATAAAGTATATTCACAATGTACAGAAAGATGTTCCACCTCAAGAAGCAGCAGATAAGAGATAGTGATAGGGTGAATGGAATTATACCGCATTGTATATGTGTATTTAAATTCTCAAAAGATAAAGATAAAAACCCCCAAACAAGGGTATAAATGGGAATTCCATCTGCTCTAGTTGACCTTGAGAGCCTGTGGAGGCATTTACTAGAAATTGTTCTCACAAGTGGTTTCAGGTTAGGTCATCCTGACAGGTACTTCACTGTGCCTCTTCACCTCCTTGTGGTAAGCGACAGAGAACATCTTTCCTGTTACTTACTTACCACCTCTTTATTTTCTCCGGTAAACTTTAGATCCTTGGCTCATTTATTAATTGTGCTGTGAGTGTTTTTCTGTCTGAATTTTAAGAGTCCCTCACAAACTTTGAGATCATGTCCTTCATCAAGTATGTTTTTGCATATTTTCTCCCAGTATATGACTTGGTTTCATTCACCTAAACTATGTCTTTAGGCAAAAATATTTTTTTAATTTTAAGAAACTCTAATATATCAATATTATTAAGGGTTATGCTTTTCATATATTCATCAAAAATCCTACATCATATAGGTTTTATCTTTTTGAAAAGTATCAGAGTTTCACATTTTATACTTAAATCTATGGTCCATTTTTGAGCTAATTTTTATGAAAGGAGAAGATGGGGGTTTTGGCATGTGGAGGTATAATTTTCTAGCCTCATATGCTGTGAACACTATATTCTCTACATCAAGTGTCTAGTGCTTTTGTATCATTATCAAAGACTGGTTGAGTATAGCTATAGTCTATTTTTTTTTCATGTCTCCAAAACTGCTGATTCTGGTAAGACTTGATTTTGTGTTTTGTATATAAAATCTTGAAGTTTTCAAAGCTATTTAAAGAATGTATCACATCTTTTCTTGCTATTATATATAATTTATATATTATAAATATGTGCGTATACGTGTATACATATATATATAATTGTATCATAATTTGATTACTTCAATATGGAATATATTTAATGAACTTTTATCTGAGAGTTCAGATTGGCTTAAACAGCATGTGTCTTAAACTCCATCGTTTCTACACAGACTCCAAATGCCATCCTTCTCACACAAACAGTGTAGGATGAAGATTGGCTCCATTTCTCCATTACCTCTTCTCTCTACTGGTATATTTTCTTGTTAGGTGTCAACAGCACACATTAATTTACTATATATTTGTAGTATGTCTTAATATTTATTAAACTACTTTCCCTTTATATTGTTACTTTTCAAATTTTGTTAGATATTTAAAGTGCTTATTTTTTCATATCATATTACCTTCCCATTACAACATATGTACTTAAAAATATGAAAAGGCCCACTCCAATTTATCTGTTTCAAAAAATGGTTTTGTTTTCTGAGGGCCAAATTAGATATTAAACTAAGAGTAACTGTCTTTCATATAATATTGAATTTTCCAGTCCAATAATACAATAGCCTGTGCATTATTAAAATCTTAATTTGGGTCTCCCTATGGTACTTTAAAGTTATTTTCACAATAATGCTATTCAGTAAGTATATTTAATAAAAATGATCTAACCATACCCATCACGAAGCTGAATTGTCAGCCTAGATAAAATAAAACCTCCAATTTCTGCCAACAGGAAGTACACTTTACACATAAAGATACAAATATATTAAGAATAAAAGGGTAAGAAACTATACAGGATGTGTTCATTGGTCAAGGTGAAGAGGTAATTCTATGTGATTAAGATATTAACACATCAGGAGAATGTAGCCCCAATATTTATTCCACAGCATCAGCACTGAAAAAACAGGACGAGACAATAAAAAGATGCAAGTGAATTCATGCATACTTGTATTGCCAATTTCATATCTCCCCTCCTAATAATTGGCAGAACAAACTGTTAAAAAATTATTAAAGACACAGTAGACTTGCACATCACCATAAACCACAGAAGAACCAAAAAGACCTCTTGGCATCCATGGGGAATTGTCCCAAACATTTAAAGAAGGAGTTCTTCAGGAAGCTTTCCTGAGAACGGGAGAGAATGAATTAGGGTTAGGATCAGGGGCAAAGCAGGCAAGACACACACATTCTCAACATTTCTTGATCAGTTTCACTGCAGATCCTCATCCAGGAAAATGATGATGAGAGGAGAGGAGAGGAGAGAGGAGATGGAGAAGAAAAGAGTGAGGAAAAAAGAGTGAGGAGGGGGGTGAGGGGGAGAGAGGGGGCACAGAGGGGCTATCCAGCATACAAAAGAAAGAAGGGAACTGTGAGTTAGCCCATGAGTATCCATGTAGAAATCCCAGAGGCTGCACAAGAAAGCTACTAGAATTATTTAAATGAACTTAGAAAATGAACTTAAAAATTCTATTTCTTTCTAGTATAGATGAACACTTGGGAATATAAATTAAAAGACTCTACTTACAACAGCATCATAAATATGACACACCAAGAAAATTCTTCCCAAGATTTGTATTCTGTAACAATAAAACATTAATGAAGGCTCTCAAGACAGCCCTAAATACACGTGGAGATATGTCTACAGATCTATAAATTCAATGTAACCCTATTGAAAATATCAACAGCCTTTTTTAGAGATCAGAAAGCTGATTATAAAATCTATTTGAAAGTGTAAAGGAATTAGTATAGCCTGGACATTTTTATAAGCATATAAAAGGTAATTGTTTCCTTGTTTTGAGACTCTTAAACTACACTAATTAAAACAATGTAATATTTGTGAATAGTTAGACATTCTGATATATAAAACACAATAGAAATAGTAGGGGTAGATCCAAAAATTTATAATCAATCACATTATGATGATGAATTCATGCAGTTTAGTAGATAAGTGCTACTAAAGCTAGACATCTTAGGAAATATTGATGGACCAGCTGATATTTCATATCCACATGAAAATAGATAGATAGAAAGATAGATAGAAAGATATCTTGTAAGATATATAATAACTATTACTATATCAACATAATATATATCATGTATGAACAATAATGGGAATCATGGGACTAAATAGAAAGACCAAAGCTAGAGGTAATTTTACCTATGTTTAGGAAACAATATTTTTAGAGAAGACAAAAGACATCACAAGCTAAAAGTTTTTAGAGATAAGTTAAATTTAATAAAAATAAAACCTTTTCACCTTTGAATCTTAAAAAAAATAAAAAGAGAAGCCATCATAGATAAAAATGTTTGCCAAGAACAAAGAAAAGACATTTATCCAGAATGTGAAGGAAGCTTTCTTTGCTCTTAGAATCCTTAGATTTGATGGGGTGTCACAAGCTTGGTTTTCTTTATTCTGTCTCTGACTTTAGTGAGAAAATCAAAATGCTTACTAAGGCATTTATGATTTCCAGTCTTGTGTTTAGGTCTTTTAAATAACTGGGTTGATTTTGATGTATGATATAAAAGTCCATTCTTTATGGTATGAATTTATGGTTTAACTTTCTCCTTTGCATCTTCCTGGTAGCCTTGTAAAAAATTACCTATGTTCTCCTTTTGCCTATATGTCTGTCTTTCATGCCATACTGTTTTGGTTACTATTGCTTTATAATATTATTTGAAATCAGAATGTATACATCTCCAGTTTGTTTTTTTTCTCTGAAGATTATTTTGATGACCCCTGATCTTTTGTGATTCTACATAAATTTTACAATTAGTATTTCTGTGTTTTTTAATAGAAGAATTTTGATAGAGATTATGCCAAATGCCTATATTGTTTAAAGTAGTGTGGAGTCTTAATGAAATTAACTCCTCCAATCCATGAGCACATGTCACTTTCTACTTCATTCATGTATTCCTCTATTCTACTTACTTCATGTATTCCTCTATTCTACTTACTTCATATAATCCTCTATTCTACTTATTTTTCATTCATATATTCCTCTGTTCTTTCCAGCGATGCCTTAAAGTTTTGAGTATTGAGATCTTTTGTTTCCTGACTTAAACTTATTTCTGAATTAATGTTACTATAAATTAAATTGTTTTCTTGATTTTTTTGAAAAATTGCTATTACTATAATAGCAATTAATTTAATTCTCCTGTGGAGTGTTCTTAAGTCCAATTAGAAAGTGACTTGTTACCTGAATGGGCATATCTGGTCATACAAGTTTTTGGCCATTATTATAGCTTACAGGGTTCATGGAAAGATAAGATTGTTAACAAGTTACTCCCTTATCTGGTCAGTATCAACCTAATTTATTATATCCCATGACCAAAGTGTATAGAGACTTACCATCAGGTTCCCATAGGCAACCAAGAGCGATGCCAATACTGTGTATCTTTCAAGTGTCTCAGATGCCCCTGACTAATAACTCTAGGGAAGATATTCTACACACTGGGATTTTTATTTATCAACCTATGGCTTCTGAGAAGAGCAACACACACACACACAAACACACAGACAGACAGGGGGGGGGACATTTCCATATGGCCTTTTCAAACATCCTTAGTGTTAACTATTCTTCTCCCCTCCCCTGACCTCTGTCCTACCTTCCCATTCTCCTTCCCACTTGAACTTCCACCTGTTTCCCCATTGGTGCCATCTATGTTCAACCATCCCTAATTCTTAAACTCTTTTTCAAGCATTCAGAGTTTGGACACTTTTAGTGATGACAGCAGATGTTGGCGGAGATGAAGGGTTTATGGGGAAAAAAAAGATAACACAGTCAGCTGATTACCATGATTCAAGGAAAGCAATCATACTGATAAAAAATGTATGTCCAACCAGGCAACAAACTGGGCCCCACCTTGCTGTCCATCAGTGAGAAGGCACTGGGAAGGCAGTTTCAGGTCACACGCCAGGAAATAGGTTCAAGGACAGCTGCTTCTATAAAATAAACTTAGGCTGTTAGGACACCTTAGCTGTGAGGCTTTCATTACAGATATGATTAGCTCCAATTCACACCATTGTGGTGTAAAATAAATATTTTTTTCCTGGGGGCATAGGCCTAAGGGATCTTTCTTATCAAATAACTTTTGCTAAAGCTCAAATCTCCACTTTGCACAAAAAAGATGGAGGTTTGTACTGACACCAGGTGGAGTGACAGACCTTTAGCTGGTTGAGTGAGGACCTGGACTGGGTTATCTAAATTCAGTTAAAGAAGAACTGGAAGAGCCGTCTGTTATTGGTGAGCCCTCTACTATCTTTTTGAGAAGATGGTAACAGGTTCCATTTTGACTCTGCCTACTGTTTACAGTAGGCACTGACTGGTATAAGAAATGTATCCCTAAGCCAGAAAATCTCCCTTGGATAACCATAAATGAATCATTGATTAGGACTCAGGGTCTTACAGGCCTGCATTGTATTCACAATAATGATGAACGTGACCCACTGCAGAATGAAAAATGGGCCCACTGGAATCTAGACAAATGTTAGCTGTCATTTCTGCCACCTTGGAAAATTTCCTCAGTTTGTATGTTCAAGCTGAATGAAGACGTAGGAAGCATTATGGTAATAAATGAGGAAAGATTCTTCAGGTCAATGCAGACTCCCCCCAGGAGACTAGCACATCAAGCCCAAGCCAGCCAAAAGTCACAGACACCAGGGTCCTGGCTAGGAACCAATGTGACTGTGGCTGCTAAATCAGAGTTCCAACTCAATATGATGTCAAGTTGGCTGGAAGCAATTTGAATTCATTTGCCTATGTTGAGAGTTGTACAGTTCACAATGGAAATGGAGTGTGTCTCATCTGTTGTGGGGATGCATCTCTCTAATCCCCTTGATTCTTCCATGCCCACTTCCCATCCTTGGCTAGTTTAACACAAAGATGACCTGGGATGGGCTCAAGGACTACCTCATATCTAATAAGCAGCAAAGGTCCCCTGTATGAGCATGCTAGAGAAGGCAGTGCTGGAAGCCAGTATCAAATTACTCTCCCTACACATTTCATGGATACAGCTACTAGTTTAGGAATGGTATGGGAGAATAACATATCCTTGGGGTGGAATATTTTAGGTTACCCAGATGTCCTGTTGTTGTGGCTTGCACTGCTGACTGTCTAAATGAAACAAAAGTGTTCCTCATTTAATAAGCTATGTCCTCAAACTGCCAGTGGACGTTTGTGATCATGGACAGAACTGAACACTATGTCTGACACTATGTTTCTTCTTAACGTACATACTTATGATATTTGCTGGTAATTTGAATTTCTCCTTTGGAATCATATCTATTAAGATCTCATCTTCAATTGTACTACCTTGTTGAGTTTCTTTAGTTTCTTACATATTCTGGATAATAAGCATTTGCCAGATGAATCATGCATAATTGGTCCTCTCATCTCATAAATTCTCTCTTTGGTCTGTCCATTATTTACTTTGCTGAACAGAAACTTTTCAATTCATTATAATCTGATTTACTTACTTTTGCCTGTGTGGTTTCTATTTTGGGATCTCATTCAAAAGAAACACTATCACTACTATAATCTTATGGGTAGAAATGAAGATGTTCTAGAGAGACACTTGTGTCTCTCCATCAAGTGTCTCTCCATCTGAATATCAGACTATTGAAATGATGAACCCCAAAGAAATGTGGGTTTCCCCAGGAATCTCATGCTGAGAGAAGGCGAGGGCTCTAGGCAGAGGGATCTTGTCTTTTGGAAAGAGATTCCACATAGTTCAAAAAATTTATCAGACATCCCCACCCCCTGCTTACAGGATGAAACTGAAATCCAGATAACAATGGGTTGATAGTTAGTTGTGGCCGCATCTGACCTGGACCTCTTAGCTCTGCCCATCCTTGACCTGTTTTCTTTTGTTTTAACTTTGATTTCACTCCAGGACCCTAGGAAGAACTTGAGAAGTTTATTGAGTCTTTATTATTTCTCTTACCATCATGACCACAGCAAATAAATCCACCTTTTCTGCTTTTTTAAAACTTAATTTGGCTCTTTTCATTGGCTTATTAAGAATAGGTGGCCAGGCCTGACTTGAGCACATGGGTTATGATCTCCAAGTCTGATAACAGTACCACTGTCATATTTTTTTCTCTTATGTTTTCTTTCAGTAGTTTTGTGATGATGGTCTTACATTTTAAAGCATTTTGAGTTAATTTCTACGTAGACTGAGAGACAGGGGTCAAGTTTCAGTTTCCTGTATAGGAATTTCTAGTTTCTCCAGGATCATCTACAGAGGAAACTCTTTCCAAGTGTATGATTTGATGACTTTTAAAATAGCGATTGGCTCTGAGCATATGGATTCCTTACTGGAAGCACTATTCCATGTCACTGCTTTATGCATTAGTTGACTATAGCCTTATGTCTTTCATATGAGCCAGATTTTGAAATGAGTCTCTCATCTTCTTGATGGCCAGAGCCTTCACTATATTGAAGATGATGTTAAGAGGCTGAATCCCCATGGCTGTGGCTGGAGTGAGGTCACACTAGTGCAAGCAGAGGGCATTTGGTAAACCATGTTGAAACCCAAGCCCTTTTCTTCTAAGTAAGACTTCCCTAGGCTTTGTGAGCAGAATCTCCGTACTCAAGTGGATCCATCTTTAAAAAGCACCAAGCTTACGCTTGTCCATAGTATGTGGCTGAACTGAGCCGACTAGTTACTTCCTGGGATTTAGAACCTCATTTTGTAGGGAGTCAGCTTTGACACAACACTGACAAGCTAGAAAGTGGTCAACAAGGATCAGCTGTCAGATGCAAATAGCATTATTTAAAGACTCAGCCAGGTTAGCTCTAATAGCATATCGCATGTAGATGGATAATTGGCAGTTGTCCTCACTTTGGGAGAAAATTTACCCATCACTCCACCACTTCGGATGAATGTTGTGGTGATACAAATATGCTGTGATTCAGCAACTTCACCTTTAGACAGAAATAGAAATGCAAACATGCATGAACAAAAAATTACATGTACATCAGATGACACAGGTAAGAATATTCATTTTACAATTATTCACTGTATTCAAAAACTTGGAATAGCATAAATGTACCATAACAATAGAGAAAATAAACAAATTGCAATGAATTCTTATCAAGGAATATTATATGTTATTAAACGAGTAGATTATGGTTATAAAAATCAATGAATTTCAGAAATAATATTTGAGTGAAAAGATCAATCACAGAATAATGTGTACTGTATTATTCCATTGAACTGAAATTCAAAAGAATCCTAAACAATCTGGGGGCATAGAGATGGAGAGGAGACTTGGTACCAGTGGCTTTCTGACTTTCTAATCTGGTGGCAGCTGCGTGTGTGACTTTGCTTTATGAAAATTCATTAAGCTGTTGAAGCAGAATTTGGATAAATTTCCCTGTATCTATTATACTTTAATCAAAAGTACTATGAAAAAAATAGAGCTGTTACTAATAAAATCGGTGGAGACTAGGGAAGATCCACAAATAGGAAGCCTACACACTAGCCCTGGGTGGTAAAGAAGCATGAATCTAGTGTCAATTTCTAATATATTAGACTCTTCACTAAATCAAAAGTGAAACATGCCATGATTTCTGAAATTCAAATTTGATTTCATGGATTATTCTTTCTCTAAAAGTTCGGAAAAAGTATAGAATCCATTTACATTTATAATTCTTGCTAAAACAGACAGATACTCCTTTGTCTAAACCTTATAGCAGCAGCAATATTATTTTTTATTTTCAAACAATAAAGGTACATTTACATTAAAAATTTAAGTATCTGCAAATCCTATTATTGATTTTTTTCAAGAAGTTATAAAAACACAACAAGGAAGAAAAATTAAATAAAAATTAACACCTTGAATTAATACTCTCTGTTAAGATTGGCATAATGGGGCAAATATTCATTCTCAGCATTCAGGAGGTGAGGCAGTGAGTTCAAGGTCAGCCTGGTCTACCAGGGCTACATAATAAAACTCTGTCTCAATAATGATTATTTGATTGATGATGATATTGGTAATGATAATAATGAAGCAATCTCTGTTAAGGTAAACTGTATTATGTGCCTAAATTACAAAATAATAAGCCTATTAAAGAACTATTTAGTAATAATATTACTTTCAGCAAGTTGAATAATTACAAATCATGTATTTAAAGGCAATTCAAAAAATACCAAAGAAGAAGAGTGTTGGAGAGATAGCTCATTAGTTAAGAACGTATACTGGGCTTGCAGAGGACCTGAGTTCATTTCCCAACATGCACATCTGTGGCTCACAACCACTGGTAACACCAGCTCTGGGGATCTGACACTGCTGGCCTCCACAAGCACCTAAACTCACATGCATATGCCACTCCCAGCATGACACGCATACACACATAATTTAAAATAAAATTTAAATACTTTTTAATAGTGAGAAGAAAGAGTCTGATAACTATGACAAAATATAAGTTACAGGGAGATTTAGTAAGAAATAAATGGCATTTGTAATAAAGGTCCAACAATGTGCCGAAAACTATTTAAAAAAAAAACTACTTGCAATGAAGAAAAACATCCTATTTGTAACTAGAAGATGGATCTATAGATGTCCATTCTCTACTACACAAATTTAATGCTTATAGCTTTACCAATAAGCACACCTGAGTTTTGGAATTTCACAAATTTATCCCATAATGCACTTGGAAAAGATATACAGGTGAAAATCATTACGAGAATTATGAAAGTGAATAAGGATGAATGACTTGTGGTACTCCTATTAAAATGTGCAATGAGGCTGCAATAATTAAGATACTGCTGCCTTGGAATAGGAGCTGGCAGACTAATGAAGCCACTCTCATGTCCACAAACATATATATATATATATATATATATATATATATGTATATATATATCTGCTTTAAAGGTAGCAAATAAAATTAAGTGAGAAATAGCTAAGTTACTCACATTCCCCAAACCATAAACATCATTCTCTTGAGTTTAATGTGAATATCTTGCTTATATGTGGTGTTGCAAAATGATCATAGTCTACACTTGCGCTTCTCTTCCTTTGCTCACTCAATTCTTTGATATGAAAATCCATGCGGGTTTCCATATGGAAATATAGTCATCCTTTGGAGCACAGGACACCCCTTTATATATACACACCACATTTTACCTATTGCATCTCCTGTGCCCAGTGCTGGGTACCCAGACTGCCCCAGTTTCTTATCAGACATCCTCAGGAACAAGAGATTTTGCAGTATGTGAGATGCCTTCTTCCTCCTGATTGTTCTGGTATTGTCTGGAACTTACATTCTCTTGGCCATGAATTTTACCTCTTCTCAGATGAGTTCTTTCACCCTCGCAAAGATACATCATCCCACCTCGTTGGGGGCTGGAACTATATAGCTGTAGGGGCCTCCTTTGTTGTGTAGCCTGGTGCATATTGACTGGGACATCTCCCTTGTCTCTGTGCTGAGACTAGATCAGCATCTTTATAACAAACACTTCTCAGCAAATCAGACAATTATTTAAAAAATTAAGAAGAAGAGTGGAAATAAGGAGCCCTATTACTATAGTCGAATATAAATTACAGGAATTCTTCACACAGAGAGGCAAAGTAGACATCAGAAAACAGTGTGTTTTAAGATCAATTTTATCATGGCTAGAATTATAATTTTAAAGCCCAGTTTCTAAACCTAAGCAGCTCCCATGCTTGGGCAATGCTATTACTGATGCCCGGTGTATCATGGAAAGCTGAGATGGTGTTTAGAAAGTGTATTACTGATCTGTAAATGTATCAGGCCATTCTATCACTTATAGAAAGCCAGAGGCCTAGTGGATTTTGCCTGGAAGTCTTCCATTCTGGCCAGCTAGTCCCAGGTAAGCTTTTATTCTGCTTTTCCATTTAATTAAAGTCCCAAGACTTTTTATCTACTCTCTAACTTTCCTTTTTTTCTGTAGTACTTTTCATTTTCAAAGAACTTTGATATTTTAGACATTTTGTTTATTGCTAGTTGTCTGTCTTCCCTTGAAAGATGCTATTGAGGGTGTGGATTATGCTGTTGGATTGTGAGTACCTGGAAATAGAATCTAGGCTGTATTTAATGATGGTTTGTGTTTGTTAATTTTCATCATAGGGAGAGCTATTATGTTGGTTAGTTTTATGTCAACTTGGCACAAAGTAGAATCATTGGAGAGGAGCGAGCCTTGATAGAGGAAATGCCTCTATAAGATCATTGTAGGCAAGCCTGTGGGGTATTTTTTAACCAGTGACTGATGTGTTACTAGTTAAAAATCCATTGTGTGTGGGTCTACTCCTGGGCTGGTGGTCCTGGGTTCTACAAGAAAGCAAGCTGAACAAGCCATGATAAGCCAGTAAGTAGCACCTCTCCATGACTTCTGCATCAGCTCCTGCATCCAGGTTCCCACTGTTTGAATTTCTGCCTTGGCTTTCCCCAGCAGACTATGATTTAGGCTGTGTAAGCCAAATAAACCCTTTCCTCCCCAAGTCGCTTTGATCATGCTGTTTCATCACATAATAGAAACCCTCACTAGGACACTTATTTTTTTAGACACCAAGAGTGCCAAGATAAACTGGGAAGTTCTGGAAGATTCTCAAGAAAGTTGGTTAGGTCATGCAGAGGTCAGATCTGCACAGGAACTTACCTGTTGCTAAGGAGACAGCTTCAGATGCGAGTATATATGGGTACATGGGAGAGATACCTGAAAGCTGATTATCTGAAAAGAACACAAGTGCATATGTGGAGGGAGGAATCTAATCCCAAGAATCACCTCCACATTTCTCTTCTCCCTTTGGCTATCTATTCTTCCTCTTCCCTGCCATCCTCTCTTTCTGTGTGTTGATCCTCTGCTTTTGGATGCTAGTCATCCTCACACTCTTGTGAGCATCTGCCCTACCAGCAAAGCTTATGAAAACTCAGCTGCCGGCTCCTCCCTGAGTTGTTGGACCAATGTGTTGGGATGGGGCCCAAGAATGGCCATTCCTGTTTTCTTTCTTAAAAACCCTGTTTGCTTGTCATTGAGACAAGGTCTAACTCTGTATACCACGATAGCTTAGAACTTGTGATTTTCCTGTTTCAGCCTGTCCAGTGTCAGGATGTCAGATTGTACAATCATGCCTGGTGAGACGTACTGCTGCTGCTATGGCAGCACTGGACCTATTTCTTGAAATTCACTTTTCAATAGACTTCTCATTCTCCCTAGTCAACCTCTTGCTGTATTTCTCTACCTGCTTCTCTGTGATCCTTCTCTGTCATTTCTCCACCATTATAACCCCCATACACATTCACAAATGATGCAGGAACACATACAAACATATGGAGCACATATACACACATCTTCACGTATGTATATATTAAAGAAAGTATAATGGAATATATGTGATACACACACACACACACACACACACACACACACACACACACATATATATATTGTGTCTTCCATTATTGTGAGGCCAGTAATTTCTCTTTTGTGGAATTTGGAATCAGAGCAATCAGAGAACGAAGCCCCAGGTCCCATCAGCTGGGATACTGTATCCCCGGCAGAAATTCTCTTCTCTCCAATGCACTCCTGATGTCCTTTGTGCTGCCTCCCTGCTGCTGAGTGTGATGCACTTATAGCCAAGGTGGGAACTGTAGCCCCAGGTCCCTCCACAGGACAGGCTGAGCCTCTGCTCTTTCCCACAGAGAATGCCTGAAAATCTTCAAAGACCACAAAGCTAGGGGGAGAGATGATAGAACGAGGATCCATTAAGGGGTGTATAAACTGACAGTTTCAAAAATAATGATCTGGGTTTCCTCTTATTTAAAACCATCCAGCTGCCCTGCTGCTTTTCATAGCGTTTGCAACTGACACTCACTAATGTTTAGAATTAAAAATACATAAGTGTTCACTGAAAAGGATGCTAATTTGAAGGTCATTAGCAGCTCAAAACATATTCCTTTTATTTATAAAAACTGCACGTAATAAGGCTATTCAAATTTACCCTCATTCCTTGTTTCTTCCCTCCGGGGTAAAGCTGCCTGCCTCACCTTGGCCCCAATAGTGTGCCCTCCTCCTGGCCTTCACTTCTCTGCCCCTGCCCTCTGCCTGGCACCTGCCTGGCAGTACCCAGAGGAGCCTTTGACTTGAACTGACTGGGATGATGTACATGGCCATTAGTGTTGGTGAAATGGTCCAGTCTTTCTGGGAAAGGCCACTTCCGGCAAAGGCCACTTCCGGCAGTTAAGCAAGGGTGGGTTCAGAGGCACTTGCCTTGATCATGAGGATATTTGGGGAAATCTCCCCTGTGGTTGCAGCTTGTGTCCTCAATGCTTAGGTCGGTGTCTAGGTGGTCGAGTTGGCACATCTTACCCTGGAGCTTGCTTGCAATGCTCTTACCCCTTGCAAGTGCCCTGCTGGGTCACCATGATGACCATTAGTCAATGCTCACAGTCGGTCCTTGCTGTGTACTTTCCACTCCTCCATCATCTCTGCATGCCCTGGGGATTTGACTTCGCAGGGCTGCCGACAGCTGTACCCTAGGGCCTATTCTTCACACATGCACAAAACTGTTCTTAAGTCTCTGTCCCCTTGTGGCTTCCCTCTTTGCCGGGCCCTCTGCATGGCCTCAACTGCTTCCTTTCAGCTATTGGTTTCATGAGGGAAATTACCAGGAGCCCAGCCTGTCAGAAGCCTTCTTGCAAATCCTACTTGCAAAAGAATAAAGCGGGATGGGGAGAAGGCAGTGAGGTTGGGGGTTGTGGTTGCCATAGAAATCTAGAAATGGGACTAACAGCTGAAAAGCATCTCAGGGAGCAAAGAAGAGGGGAAGGAAAGGGGCCTGGATAGGGGTGAGCCTGTGTGAGTGGGAGCTGACCAATTTAGAGGAGGGGCCATGTGGATCTGCATGTCCTAGCCCAGGGTTTTGGATTCTGCCTGTAGGAGCTAGACTGAGTAAAAGAATGTGACTGAGAGAAGTCCCAGAGTCTACAGAAGTGCACCAGGGCCTGGAGGAGTGACTCTACCCTAAGTCATGGGATGTCACCAGCTTTTTGGCCTGGAGGCAGGGAGAACCCTGTGCTGTGAAGTGTCCTGAGTCCATTGGGCTGCACAGAAAAGGAGACACTGTCTTCCCTGAGATGTGTGTGTGTGAGAGGGGGGGGAGGGGGGAGGGTGAGAGAGAGAGAGAGAGAGAGAGAGAGAGAGAGAGAGAGATTTGTTTTTTGAGGCTTTTTTTGCTGGCTTCTTTTCCTTTCTTTCTTCTTCTAATTACATGTGTACACCTTTCCATTATACTTACTTTTTAACTTGAGCTAGAAAAGGACTAACTTCCCCATTGTGGGTAGAGTATAGCAGCTCTTAGCCCCATCCATATAAAAATCTGGGGGCTCAGAGACCACAGAGGTGGGTGAATGACCCAGTGAGAGGGGTAGTAATATTCCCATCAAGGCTGACAGAGAGTTGATGCTACCAGGGTGCTGGTAACATGAGACCAATCCCTTTGAGCTAATACCTTCCTGGTCAAATCCAATATTCCCCTATGCTTTGGAGTGGGTACTGTCTGAAAACAGCACTCCAATGCCTGCCAGCTTCCAAGCCAGGAAACCCAAGCTTTATCAACAGAGCCTGGGATGCTTTTGGTGGTACTTTTCATACCATTTGTAGGGGTATAGAGATGTTGAGACAAGATCTCATATAGTTCAGGCTGGCCTCAAACTCACTATGTAGCTGAGGATGGCCTTGACTTTCTGATCTTTCCAAGTCTCATTTCTAAGTACTAGGATTACAGACAGCATCATCTTACTTGACCATCTCAACTTTTAACTTATTAATTTCCTTTACATGGTGGCTTAAATGAAAATGACCCCACAAGCCCATAGGGAGTAGCACTATTAGGAGCTGTGATTGTGTGACACTGAGGGTGGACTTTGAGGTTTCATAAGATCAAGGCAGGCTTAGATTGGGAGCTCCATTAGAGAAAGGTAGCTGGGAGGTCAGAGAGATTCTGTAGCCACTTATTGCAAGTGAGTTGGACTTCCTAGAGACCCCTCCATCCCTTTAGCACTCTTTTCAACACTCCCCCCCCACGCCAGCTCACACTGGTCCTTCCGAGAAGGGAGGCCATTTTCCCAGAGATGGGTTCAATGGTAGTGGCTGTTTCTTTTCCTGGTGCCTAGTCCATGGCCACTGTCCTTTTAACACTCATCACAGCTTTTCTACTGTCCAAACATTCAGGAGAGGATTGATCCTTAATTTCTACTTCTCTATGAGAAGAAGCTGTGTTAGAGTACATTGTAAGTGTCTAGAGCACACTTTCAAGTGAGAATCACATGACAAGGGTAGTTAGAACCAGGATCCGTATTTACTTGGTGAAATTTTTGCCAATATTTTCACTTCCTATTTTTGCCACCTCTCTGGCCTCAAGCATGACCCCCCCCCATAGGCCATTGGTAGATCATATCCAAGATGACCTTCCAGAGCAAGAGCTCTTATCACTACCAAAACTTTGCAAAGCACTACCCATATAACATAGGCAATCCTCCACCTGTTTTTGTAAATACAGTTTTATTGAAACATGGCCATACCCATTAATCCAAATACTGCCTGTGAATATTTTCACAGTGCAATGGAGAAAGCTGAATTGTCACACCAGAGATCACATGGTCTAAAATATTACAGAAAAAAAATAAGTTGTCATCCCCTGCTACACCAAATCTCCAAGAGAAGCTCGCTTTTGTTTTTCTTTTCCATGCCGAGTTTCCTGCTCAGAACCACAAATGGTTAACTCTCAGCACCATATGACACTTTATAAATAAGACCAAAGGAATGATGTTCACTCAAATGAAATCAGCTGTACAGTAATGCCCCCTGGGCCAGACAAGTTAATGTTTGGCAAACTGCCCCTGTCTATGAAACATCCCAGCAGGAGCTAAACCCCATGGTGGGGATAAAAAAAATAAAAAGAAAAAAACTCTTGTTAATTGTGAAATTGGATGTCAGAGAGAATATCTTTCAAAGTCACAGTAGATAGTGCATTTGGAAAACATCAGATTGTGGATAAGACTGGAGGTCGCACTGAGGCAGAGGAGCCTGTTCCCACTGGGAAGAGTGAGTGCCATCTGCCACATCCTTTAGGGAGGCTCACCACCAGGTGCCCTGTTCTGCTGTAGCACTTTCATCTACTGAGAACACAGATGAAACCCTGTGAGTGAGTGAGCTGGCTCACACAGAGGCCTAGAGAGCTGAAGTAAGCGGAGCTCAATCTTGAGCCTGGGAGAAGAGACTTTACACAGAATCAGGGTGTAGTTTTATAATAGAGTGCTTGTTTGGCATACACCACAAAGACATTAAAAAAAAGAAGAAGAATTATAATAAGTGGGTAGAAATGGTCCTTTGTTTCTTAGGTGGGTGGAGAATGATAGCAAAAGGACATAGATTAAATTATTAAATTAAGTAGAAGATTCTAGAATTCCTTTGGGTGGAGCTGAGAGTCTAAAGATGGCCAAAAGAGAAGATAAGACACAGTTTTACTTGAATAACTTCTTTCAAAAGAATGCTTCACAATTTCTGCTAGATAGTGCATAATTTTTATATTAGACGTATTTTTCTTAAGCATACCTCACAGTAAGTGTATAATAATTTTTTAAAAGTTCAGATGCTTAAATCCTAAAAAAAATATTCTGCCATTTGATGGTTCACTCAGCACATTATGGAAGCCCAGCAGCTTGACCCCTGAGAATGGCTTTGCAGTCAGAAAAAATCTACAGAGAGTTATTTAGCTGAAGAAAACTCTTTTTGTTGACTGACAGGCCCAGAAATTGAGCTTTAATCAAAAGATTTCATTTAGTGCCAGGGAGAAAGGGCACTGGCCTGTCTGAATGAGCAAGCCATGTGCTGAAGAAGAAAATGTCTCAAATTCATCCATTAGTCCAATCTGACAGGTAGCCTGGGAATCCACTCTGGAACAAGAGGAAGCCTGAGTCCAGTCTCAAGACACATACAAAGTGAGAGGAAAAAATGATTCAGATGACACATACATGCAACTGTGAAGTTTACAAAACCCCCATGCCTGAAGATATCAAGGACTGATTTTTATTAGAAGGTGGAGAGACATTTACAGAAAACCCCAGGCCTGATTTGTTTTCTATTTTTGGCCATATTCCCAAAAATTTAGAGATAGAATAAACTAACTCACAATGGTGTCAGATTTTGAATATGAGTTGAGTTGCTTGACCTTATGTTATTAATATGTGGTTTATATGTGGCCCCTCATTTCACCCTGGCAGATAATACCATCCCCATTTATAGACATATCACCTCACAGTGTGCATAAATCACTTTGGCTTCAGGATAGATATGCACATTGTGTAAGGCATTCTTAGAAGGCATCCAACTTGGGTAATAGAATTAATCAGTGACTTATAGACCACACTTCAGAGAAATAATCTGAGTTTGAATCTAGCTCTTCAGCATGGTCTAGATTTGAACAAGCTGCCTGAGTACCTATGAGCCATTTAGCAACTCCATTCTCCAAATGGGCATTATAGTACTAGCTTAAAAATAATCAGTTAGCTTGACTTTACAGTAAGCATACAAAAACATTACAATTGCCTACTGAATTTGTGACTATGCCATCCCTCTCATAAACATTTCTTTGCTGGGTGAAAAAGGTTTAAAGAAGTGAGTGTGGTCCTATCCCCACCCTCCAGGAGCTCAGTGTCTAGGTGAACCAGCTAAGTTGAGTGCAGAGGAAGAACATACTGTTGTGTAGGAGGCACAGAAGATGACTGGCCACAGACAGGACCACCTTCACATGACACACTGGAGCTGGCCTTATGCCCTCCTAGGCTGGAGAATGAGGGGAACTCGTGTCATAGGAGATTTCTTGAGACAGCAGTCACAGGAATAGAAAAGACCATGGTCAGATAGCCAAGCTTGCCTTATTGGAAACCTAGCTAGGAAGGTGGCCTTGGACCTCCAGGGCATGGTGAAGAATTTGGACTTTGTCCTATCCGTGATGCACAGCTGTCGTGGGGCTCTGAGAAGGACAGGGGTCTGTGATGCCATCTCACTCTGTTCTCAATGGCTCTTTTTCTTCTGTCCACTTACCTATTTCATCAGAAGCAGTTCCAACAGGGCCGCAGCAAAGCCTGTGAGTGCTTTCAGGCAGGAGGCTGCAGGAGCTAAGTGATTAGATTGGGAGGAAATTGGAAGGTGAGCTTGAGTTCTGCTAGGACTTATGTCGGTCCTTAATTCATTCATCTTGCAGACCAAATTAGAATCGCTTCACTCAGAGGGAGCCACGCATCCTTCCACCTCCACTGCCTGCCTTCTCAGGCCCTGACCCTCTCAATTATCTTCCTTTTCTGCTGCTCTCCACACCCATCTCTTTCATTAGCTTTTCAACATGCCCAAGTCCTTCCCATTAAGTAGCAAAATAGCAACAAGCAAAAGGAGCCTCCCCCAGCTGTATTTGTGTATGTCTTCACCATTCACAGTCAGTCCATTTGAGAGCTTATGGTGTTCCTTTCTGGGGAACTTTCTCTTAATGAGGCCAATCATGCCTTCCTGGGATAAACTCACGGGCATCCCCTCTGCTTCTCTTGGACAGGGCCCCTATGTGGTCCAAAGTGTCATAAACTTATATCAATGCTCCTGTCACTGTCATAGATTTCTACATGCTGGGATTGCAGACATGTGCCACTACAGCTGTTTCCATGAGTACCACTGTTTGTTTTGTTTGGGGGCATGATCTCATGTAGTGCAGGCTGTCACTATGTATCAAAAGATTACCCTGAATCATCCTCCTGCCTCTGTCTTCTATGCTCTGGGATCATAGGTGTGGCTAACATGCAGTCTCAGTTGGCTCTTTGTCAAGACTCACCTCATATCCATCCACTTAGAAGCACTGGGCCATAGATGACGGGTCCTTCCCTATGTGTGTTCCTCTGGCTGCATGGACCACACACTCCTGACTTCCCCCTCCCCCTGTGGACATTCTGCTCAACACTCCTATGAACTTTCTTTTGTCAGGATAGCTGTTAAGTAGGCTGTGTATCAAAGCTGCATACAATCTCACTCTTCTCTCCATCATCATATCCCAACACAATAAACTCTTCTGCGTTCATGACTTGACTTATTCTCTGGGCAAAGGATGCCTTCAAGAGCTACAGTACCAGCCGGGATGTCTTAGCTCGATTGTAGATCATTGTATCCTGTGCTCATCAGCAACTCACATACTTCCTTCCTCAGGTTCCTCCCTTCCTGCACATCATTCCCTACCTCAGCTGATCTACCTAAACAGACCTAGGCACCTAAACAAGATATGAGGGATGTCATTTTAATCCTTCCTCACGAACTCCTGGCAACCAATCCACCTGCTCCTCTGCTGACCTTGCCTGCTTTGAGTTACTTGGGTGGATCTGTTTTCTTCACCCCTCCTGCTAATTTTACATATACACCCCCAGAACACTTTGATCTTCTACCTAGATCATCAGCCTCTAGATCAACCTCTCTAACTTGAGCTCAACATCTGCTTTTCTATTTTTCATCTTCTGGCCAGTGGCTTATGGAGGATTTTGTTTTTTTGCTTTAATCCATGTTCTACCTCCTGCTTCAGAGTAATATCCAGTCCCTTATCCTCTCCTATAAGGCTGTTCATGGTATAAGCCCTTGCCAACTCCTCCAGCTACCCACAGCCAGCATTTCATTCTTCAGCCTTAAAGAACAACCTATGATCCTACAAACGCAATATCTGACTTCTGAAACTTGAACAAACACAAGTTGTTCCCAGACCCCAGTTCGGTAACTCCTTCTACATCAGTGCCTATGGGATGACCAGCTTTGACTGCTCAGGACAGAGGTGCTTCTCCCATGACTGTTTCCCCATCAAGTCACTTACAGCGCTGTATTCTGCTGTGAAGTTAATGTCTGGAACTTGGCATTGCATTTATGGCACAAGGGCATTTCTAGCACCACAGCCATCCCTCGCATGCAAGCAATTATGACTTCAATAAGACCAGAAGAGGCAACTTAAATATTCTGGAGGAGATGGCAGCTTCTCTCGCAGGAGAACAGAATGGTATGGGCTCAGGAGCTTAGTAGAAGATTGTTTGTCTATACATTTGTTTTGTTTGATTGTTTTAATTTTTATTCCTTCTGCTGAGCAGGAGGCTGCAGAATTCTGAGTGAGGGTGTCTTCTGAGAGATTAAATAAATCTTGGAAGAAAGAAATTGTTAGTGTAAAAGGGCTGTTAAAACACTGGTGTAAGTCTGGTGTTGTGGTTCAATTGAGAAAGGGCTTGAGAGCATGCATGAGGTCCTGAGCTTGATTCCCAAGAAGACATACACTGAGCATGGTGGTACACATCTGTAATATTTGGGAGGCAGATGCAGGGAGATCCTGAGATCAAGGTATTTGGGGCTTATAGCCAAATGGAGGCCATCCTGGGCTACATAAAGCTGTGTCTCCAGCTCCTCAAAGAGAAAATAAAATATGCCATTGAAATTTCCTTGGTCAGAACAGTCCTTCCAGTCTCCAGGGCCTAGCCACAGGTTACCTTGGCAGAACACAGTCCCCAGGTTCAGGGGCTTAGGACACAATCTGTTCCCTCTCAAAATAGGCTGCCCACTGCCCCTGCTTCCCCTTGTACTTTGGATTTGCTTCTGTCATACCAGCAACAAGACACATTAGTTTCTGTCTCTTAGAACCTTTGTGCAGTGACTTACACTAGTGAAAATGCTGTGTCCCAGATGGAGCTGTGGAGAAGACTCTGTTAAAGATTCAGGCAGTTTCAAAGGTAGTGCTTTAAACACCACAAAACTAAAATTAGAGTAGTCTGGGACAGATAGCAGTTAAGAGTAATTGAGGAAGATCCAATGAAATACCTGGGGATTAACTTATTTTAAAGCGTGCTGTCAAGGTCATGGGTGTCTAGAGGTGAAATAATGACTTATTAAACTTTTTCAGTTTAAACTTACATCAGGCACCAAAAATTCTAGTACTATCTATGAGCCAGGTGGCATACTAACAGAGAACATCAAGGCAAGGAGGACCTGTCCTGCATCCTCTTTGTCTTGGGAACTGCCAGTAACTGTGATGTGCTAAGTTATAAATCTCAATAGCCTGGAACCACTCCAAGGTTCTTGATAAGAGGGCAAGCCCTGAGGGATGCAGGGTAGTGAAGAATCCCTTCCCTAGGTGTGTAGTGGAGGCCCATTCCCCACTCTTCATCCCCATCACCCTTGCTGCAAGGCCTGAGCTCTGCCAGGGCCTACGTTTGTCCTAACATCTCTTGCTAGCCTCACAACATTTGGTAGTGGTGAACACAGATGCCATTGGTCCCAAACCATGATCTTCCAGCATGATTTACACACTATCTCCACCATTGAACCATCTTTCTGTGAGCATGGGGATTCCACTCTAGCACTATCTGTAGCCTCACTGGTGTCTGGGAAGATACAAACCTGTCTGTTTTTGAAAATGACCCCATACCTTCTATGTGTAGGGTATGGCACAGTAACTGCAGAGCTCTGATCTGTGAATCTTTTGGTCTCTTTGGGCCCTTTGAGAATTCTGGATGGTGCCTGTGTGCTGCTGTCTCCATTGCAGCCTTCCCTTTACTTGCTTTGCAAGAGACTTAATGTATCCTTAGCCAGTTGGTGACAGTCATTATTTTAAATGATGAAACCCCTAGGTTATTTCACAAGATCCTCTTAGAGTGGCAGAGAGAGAGAGAGAGAGAGAGAGAGAGAGAGAGAGAGAGAGAGGGAGAGGGAGAGAGAGAGAGAGCAGGAGGAGGTGGGCATCCCTAAGGCTTCCTTACAGAAGCAATCTCCATTTCTGTAAGCCATTGGTGGACCACATGTGCTGACTCTGGGTGGTCTCCTTTTATTGAATTATACCCTGAGCTACACAGCAAAGTTTCAAACTGCATCCTGTTAGCTTGGCTTTGCAGCTCACAAATCACTACATATATTTTAAGTTCTGGACATGTCATGGGATGTACTCATAAACTCAGCAGCTATGGTTGTGCACACAAGACCAAGCCAGTCAACATCCCAGCATGGTTGAGGGAGGGGTTCATAAGCCCCACCCATAGCTGCGGAGCTATTAGCAGTTGATGACTGCTGGGAGAGAGTCATTTTTCTTCAAGAATGTGATAACTAGTAGGTTGCCTAAGGACCAGTGGCTGGATCTATATTTATATACTTATAAGCAACACTACCTAAACTCAGTGGGTTATAAAAATAAAGAGAAAATAGATGTGGGAGGTCCCAGGAAGAGCTGGATGAGAAAGTGAGGGATAGATAGACAGATAGATAGATTCACAAAATATATCATATACATGTATGAAATTCTCAAATGATAAATTAAAATATAATATTTTTTAAAAGTAGAGCTCTTGAGCTAAGAATATAGCTCAGTTGGTAGAGTGTTTGTCCTGAGTTTCATTGCCAGAAATCCCCCCACCAAAATGTCTCAGGTGGAATTTGGTGAGGCAGTACATGCAACTGAAATCTAGAAGGATGGGCTCTCACTGTTAGTAGATATCCTCCCAAGGGAACTCTTTGAAAATTGAGAAGAAATTCTCCTGAATCCAGTGTACAGAGACACCCCTCTGCATAAGGCTCTGCTTGCCAGTCACTTCTATCACCTCCTGTCCGAGTAGGAGGGTTTTTGTCTCTGTTTCAAAGAGTCTCAAGAACCCCAGCAACATTACTTCCTAAGCCAGTGTCTTCACACAGAACAACATGAATTCTTAGGGAGGAAAGTTAATGGAGTGCAGAGATTTCCACAGTGTGGCCTCTGGGCCAGCAACCTCAGAATTATTTGTTAAGATGTTCAAGTTCTAGATTCCACTCCAGGTTTACCAGATGAGAAAGCCAAACATGGGCTCTGTGACCTGTGATTCCAGCCCCAACTGGTATAACAATCCACTGGGGCAATGGTGAGAAATAGGATCAAATGTCCAAGTCAAATACTGACTCCATTGTGTGACCTAGGAAGGGTCTTTGTTCCTGAGACTCTGAGTTTGAGAGTGGGAACAAGGCAGGATCTGTTGCAACTTCACACATTTATAGTGAAGACAAAAACTTAGATATGGAAAGCGTGCAAAAGAAATGCCTTTCTTGACTATTTGTTAATGACATTTCTTAGGCTCTGTACTGCTTCTTGCTCTCTGTTGGTCTGGGGGTGACTCCAACACCAGGGAGGATGTCTGTGTCCTAAAGTTGTTGAGCCTGTTCATTTCAATGTCACTGAGAACTGCGCTTCCTTCCTGGGCTCTACAGATCGCTTCTGTACTCTTCTGTGAGCTCTGTTTTTTTTTTCCCCCCCTGGGACCCCACTGTAACATCAAACTGAAGAGCTTGATATAGATTTCTTGTTAACTCTGCCTTGACCACAGCAAGAAGGTAGGCTGGCCTTGGATGTGCTAGAGAGGAGACTTTGGGCAAGAGATACTGCCCAATGAATATGGTGACAAACCACAATTCATTCCTATGGAAACTGAGACCAGATTGGTTATTATGGCTTAGGATTGTGGAAAACACTCATGGACTGAGGTCTTTGTGGATAATTAGTAAACTGTGCATATAATTATTAATCAACTAAGCAGAAGGGATTCTGTCTTCTACTATCCTGGCTGAACTGGAGCCCTCTGTAGACCACATGGGAATCTGTTAGAGTGCTCTCTCTCCCCAGCTTCTCCTATCCTCCAGGGGTCAACTTTAGAGTTCACTTGGGTTGTAGCTGTATCTTGAAGCTATGAGCCTCTTTAAGGGAATATCCTGCTAGTCCAGAGCTGATAACTCAAGGCCAGAATTCCCCTGTGACAGTTTTAATCATGAACTTGGAACAACCTAGAACCTCCAGGGATGGGAGTCTCAATAAGGTTTGCCTAGATCAGATTGGTTAGTGGACATGTCTAAGGAATTGTCTTGATTATATTAATTGATATGGGAAGACTCAATCCACTGTGGGCAGCATCATTTACTAGGCTGGGCATCTTGGACTGTAAAAGTAAGAAGGACACTGACCACAAATGCGCATATATGCATTCATTTTCGTTCTGGTCTCAACTCTGGATAGAACATGACCAGCTACTTCAAGTTCCTGATGCTTTGACTTGCTCACAATAATAGATTATCATCTCGAATTATGAGTCAAATACACTTTATCTCCTGTGGGCTGTGTTGTCATGATAGTTTATCACAGTAACAGAAATAAAAACTAGTTCCCAAATTAGTTACCCAGTCCTAGAGGAAAAGGCTCTCACTGCCTTAAATATGTATTAAGTTTGGAAGCAAGGCTCTGGCTAAGTTCTCATATCTCCCCTAGCTGCATGTTTACAGACATAACAATAGCAAGCCTTATAAAGTTTTGACATCAACTGCTTAGTATAGTGTGTGAGCAAAAATCAGGGTCCAGGGACACACACTCTGACAACATCTTACATAAACCCAGACATGCTTCTGCTCTTTTTAATTAGACAGATAAAATTAGCAAGGAGATTAAGATAAAAGGAGAAATTAAAAGTATTTAAATGTTAGGCGGAATTTACAAAAGTGAATCAAACAGTGAACAATGAGGTACAAGAAGGAATGTAAAGAGAAACACGGATGTGGCAGAAACATTCCTCAGATGTCACACGGCTTCAGCCAGTCCACAGGCTAGGCAAGAAAAAAATTCTTCCTTGCTGCCTCTAAGATCACTGGTTCCAAGGATGTGGAAGAACATTCTCCAGAAATCCTTTCCTTCTCCTTTTCTTCACATCTTATCAATAAGAACTCTTCAGTAAGCATCATTCTAGAATGGTCCACACTGCATCCAATTCAAACCACTCACCTGTTTCCCATCTTAATTTGCAAACTCTTCAGAGACTTTTATTTTTTAATTTTTCCTTTTATTTGAGTTTCCTGTCCCTCTTTTCTCTCCCCATTGAGCCAAGTGGCCAGTGGCCAAGCAGAAAGCCAGGCCAACAACGGATTCCAGCCCCCTGAGACCTCCCAGGGCCAAACTTTTCCCAATTCTTTTTCTTGTTTGCATCTGTCACGAACGAGCACAGTTGTTTCATAACGCAGACACACATACGTGTGCGCTTGCACACGGAAACAGGTTTTTCTATTATTTTTCCAATTTGTGGGTTTTTTTTCCTTTTTGCAGAAAATGCAAACAAAAGAAAAGCAAGGTTTTCAATTGAAGGTACATCTCTTCTTCAATATGAAGACATTAATTGAATTGGTTGGATCCCCATGCAGTAGTGGTCAGCGAAGTCCTTTGGCAACTGACAGAACAATCTGGAGACTCAGGAGCTGGGTTTTATTTGAAGAAACTTCCCTACAAGAGTCATGAGCAAAGGGACATGGATGTGGGGGGGGGGGGAGGAGGGACTCTCAGGGTGAAGTACAAAAGGAGAAAAGTAAAGAACATCATTGGTGAGGAAGAAAATGGAAGAGCCCGAGGCTTGTGTCTCATCCCTGCACCTCCTTCCCTTCTACCCCGAAGATGGGTAACTCCAGTCCCCCTCGGACAGGAGCTGAGTTCACCTTGGTTCCCAATGCATATGGATTCAGCTTCACTTCTGTTAAACATCACCGTTCTCTATCTTTATTATTACGTGTTTGGTTCCCCCACGGCATCTACATGCTTCTATTGTGGAGAAACAACAGTTGCCCGTGAGTATCGGGTCCAGTTCATTCTTCTCAGACGGAAAGTTGTTTTCCAGCCAAAAAGCTGATCTTTCTTGCACATTGCACAGTGGTCAAGCTCTGGTTTCCCTTTGACCCTCGTCCTTTTCCTTCCTCTCCTCCCCTGTGAATGCAAGTGTTCTCATGCCATTACCGATGGTGACTGACTCATCTGGACCCTCATTGTATGGATACTGCTCAAGATCTTCTTCTGATGGCCTGCCAAGGTCACCCCTATTCTCAGGAGGTCTCTAGAAAAGAGCAAAGAAGTCAATGTTAGAGCTAGGGCAGCTTTTCACAGCTCAAACTTATCACTAAAGGCATGCTACTGGAAATAGTAGGGTGGGCAGAAAAATGTGCTAAAAATCCCAGAATCTTAGGTGATATTAGGCCAAGTATTTAGCAATAACATGACTACATATTTTCTCTTACTTTGTATATGTGTGATTGTGTGTGAGTCTCTAGTGTTGGGGGTGTATGCACATATATGGACATGTATATGGAGGCCAGAGGCAAGCTTTGAGTGTTACTCGGTAGTCATCCACCTTGATTTTTGTGTTTGTTTTGATGAGATTGTCTCTCATTGACTGACCTGGGGCATGTTGACTATGACAATGTGGCTGGTCAGTGAGCCTAGTGGATGGATCTTCCTGTCTCTACCTTCCCATTGCTAGGATTGTAACTGAAGGCCACCTTACCCAGCTTCTTTTACAATGATTCTGCAGATAAAACTCTGGTCTTAATGCTTGCCCAGCAAGTGTTCTAAAGACTGAGCTATTTCTCCCCCCCTCCCCCCCGCATCCAGTTATAATATCCTGCTCAAACTCATGTTCTCTGTACACCTTTCCACCCCTCCTCCAAATCTGCACAAGCCATTCCTTATTCCTCATCCATGGATCCAGAAGCATCCCTTTCACAGTGGCCATGACCCTCAGGTAGACTGCAATTTTCCTCTGCTCTGTGTCTGACTCTCTAAGTACATACCCTATAGGGCTTTGGCTATTTTGTGGAGCACTTTCTGCCTAAATTAGTGAACACCCACTGAGACTGAAAAGCTATGGGGCTTGCCTGGTCTTCTGATGTTTCCCCAAAGCTTCCGATCTCTGCTCTGTTTGAATTTTAATGTCATGCATTTTTAAGAAGGGTGCTCTTAAAATAACTCTAAAATATCTGCCCAACTAGGAATCCAAAGACTATGTCTGGGATAGAGGTTCAGATTGGATTCATCTGTGAGTGGTGAGAATTGATATGAACAAGTTCATGGCTTAAGTTGGACCTCAAAGAGATCCAGGCATCGGGATAACCATGTAAACAATGTAGAGTACTACCCAAGTGCATTCTTTGTGCCATATTCTATCCTATCTAAACCTGCAGGGATGCATTTCTCATTCTTTGAGGAACTGCAGTCACAGATAGTAAGTTTAACAGCAACTCTGTTTCTGTGCAGGTGATGGGCCAAGCGCATGCTTGTTAGTGTGCTACTCCATCTGGCTCTCCACAACCCAATGATGTGGGCACTGTTCTTACATGTCCATTTACAGACAAGGTAAGTGTCGTTCAAAGAAGTAAAGCACTGAATACCTCACAGCAGGTAGACGGTAAGAGAAGTAGAAATCAAATACAATGGCACCAGGTTCCCAGCCTCCCTAATAGGCCTTTCAAATGCTTCTATGATCTGTTCATTTCTTCCAGGCTTTCTGACCCTAGCACAGACAGGATTTTTTGTACACTGCACACCCTGGCAGACCCTGGGCTGGGTCTGTATCCTTATGCCTGCCCCCACCACTCCCCACCTTAGCTGGAGCCCATGTCTCCGAGGCTGCAGCAAACTGCCCGTGCCTTTCATAGCAAATACTTTGGGGAAGCATGCTTAAATTTTGAATTCACAAACTGCCCCACCATCTATTTTAGCAAATAGCTCATTTTTCTTTTTTTTCTTCTTCATCTTTCATCTCTCAAGAAACAAACTGAATTGCTCCCGTACTGTGGGGCTGTGTTTTACTTTGAACTAAATCCCTTAATTTTCAGTTTGACTTTCTTTTTAATCCTCTCCTTGTATCTTTTTTTTTTCCCTGTGACTTTCTCCAGACTGGAGGAACAGCTTTATTTGACTCGCTCAGTCATGGAAGGGAGGAGGAAAAACATGTTTAAAAAAATCCTTAGGCAGATGAGAGCAAGCAAGCTAGAATGGCCCTGACTTCATGAACACCTACACTTAGGCCCTCTGATCACACGGGAGCATCCCTCTGGGCTTTGCAGAATGGAAAGGCTGGTTCTTTTTAACTTTATTTTTTTTTTTTTTTCGTTTTGGGCTCTCCAATTGGCAATCATTCAAAATATGTAGGGCTGTCTTCTTTTTAGGGATCACCGAGAAATGGACCTTTATGAAGCCCATACAGTGCTATTTAGTGGATTCAAATGGAGATGCACATTCAATCTGGAGAAAACCCAGACTCTATCATTTATGATAAGAATAAACCTCACAGTGATAAAGCCTGACTCCAGGCCTGGGCTGGAAGCAGGCAGTGTCTGGAATCTGTCCATCTGCACTGGAAGACAGAGCTAGGACTGGAATTCCACTCCTCTCTTCCTGATGTGCCAACTGGCCTGGTCATAAGAAAACCCCAATGCCCAGCAGGTCACCTAAGATCTAACAAGTCACCAGTTAACATGTGTCAGCAGCCTGCCGGACTGATGGGTCCTTGGCCATAAAATATGTATAATACAGGTCTCCAGAATCCATTCTGATGCTGTCAGTGTGCACTATAGCTTGTGTGTGCATGTGTGCATAAAATGACTTGATTTCCTGGCTTGGATTATTTGAACTGTTTGAGTACAAAGGCAAAATCAAAACCTGAGCCTCTCTCTTCTTGTGTTTCCTGACCTTTGTCACACATCAGGATCACCCGGGGACATTGAAATCCCCAATCCCTGCTCTTACCACGTAGCAAGTCATCAGAAGCTTGCAGGTGGCATCAGTACTTGGCCCTTTTGTAGCCCAGGCTGGCCTTGAACTTGGTATGGTAACTGAAGTTACTCTTGAATTTCTGATCCCCTTGTCTTTATCTCCCAAGTGCTGGGATTATAGACATGCACCACCATCCCCAGTTTACAGAGTGCTGGAGGTTAAACCCAGGGCTTCATACATGGTAAGCAAGCACTCTACTAGCTGAGCCTCCATCCCCAGGATTAGGCTTCTGTACTTCTTATAGATTCTCAAACTATTTCAGTGAGCAGCAAGGCTGAGTCCTCCTTTGGCCAGTAGAGGGGAACAGTGTGGGAGGTGGGGTGGGGGTGGGGTGTTGATGCATATTGAGCCAGCAGCTGGAAACGCAGCCTTATGTCTTATCTTGCCTCGTGTGTCACACTATTTCAGAATCTGCTGAATGGAAAGATTGGAACTAGATAAATATTTCCCAAACTGCAGTTCCATAAAAACCTGTCCCTCAAAACTATGGTTCTATGGTATTTAATAATTTGAAATGGGCTTCTTTATTCCAGGGTTTCTCATGGCCTTTATAATGCTAATATGAGCCGTGAATCTCCAGGAGGATGATGAAGTGTATAGTATTTCCCAAATTTATTTGACCATGGGACCTTTTTTCCAAGGAGAACCTATTAACATTTCCCACAGCTGGTACTGCTTGCAAGATTCTAGGGAAACAATGGACCACATGGATCTTTAAGAGCCCGTCTAGCCCTCATCTTATTTGAATAATTTTACTTTGTGTATTCCTCCCCACTCCAGTGGGAGCGGCAGACTGGTTAAGTAATGTGTGAGGGAAGAAAATGTGTGTGTTTACAAGGTTGCCCAAGTGTGAAGATGAAGCCCCACCCCACACAGTCCAGCAGTTGCTGAGTCAGTGCGCTCCCCTGCCTGCCTGCAGCTCTATCTAAAAAGTGTTGGCTGCCCTGTTCTTCATTTCCATTTGGATGCTATCTTTGGTGGGTTGAATTCTTAAACAGAGACTTGATGATTAGACAAATGGCATATGGCCAGGAAGAACTTTTACCCACAGCCTGGTCCCCCTCAGGTTCCCTCCATCTCCCACCTTCATTTTACCCAAGTACAGCCTCACAAGGCTGGCACTATATGGAGAAAGAGCTTTGACCTACAAACCCCCAAACCTATCTCTTGGCTGAACAAAGGAGTCTCTTCACTTACTCTGACGTCATCTGGGTGACCAGTTGGAGGGAGGTGAAGCCAGCAGTGAGGAAGTTGTCCCTGTACTGGACCATTTTGATGGCACTCAGCCAGTCATCCACGGTAGTAAAGGCCGTGAAGTCTGGGATAGAGCGGTCAAGCAGGGGTTGGGAAGGCCTGGAGAGACAGAGATGGCCAGGTGACCTCAAGGCTGAAGAGAGGTGGTACTTTAGGTTGACTCTTCCCTCCTGGCACTACCTGCAAAGCTGAGGGGCCAGTCCTCTACTTGCAGCTGCTGTCACAGGCCAGTCAACAACACAAACAGCCTGGTACAGTATTCAGTTAAAGGGCGAGGATGACTATAACTCCTTATATAAAGATATGGTTCTGTGCACAGCCCTGCCATATCTGCTGGCAATGGTTTTGTTTTTCCTGCTATCTGAAAAGCATGGCATGGAATGGCCTTCCAATGACAGCCCTTCTCTGAACAGACTTAAGTAGACACAAGGAAACTAAACCAGTTGCCTTGATGACAGTTATGTTGATGCTGTGCCTATTTCACACCCAATTTTCCTCTAGGCCACAAGAGTTTACTTCCTATTATCTTTGCACATCATTCCCCTTAAGGTACTCTCTTGAGTTCTCCTTTGCAAGGTCCATACTACAGCCAGATATGCTTTACAAAATACAGAGATGATCACATCACACCTCTCTCCTTGACCCTAATCAATGCCAGAGATTTAGATGGGTGCTCACTGAAAATGAAGAGAATGTCCAATGTACCCTGAGTACGCTGAGTGGCCTTATTTTTGCCTACCTTGCCAGCTTCCTCAGCTTCATGCCTAGCAACTGGTCCTGAGTTTCTGAATCTCTCTACAGGCTGAGTTCTTGCCCTTTGCTCCCCTTTCCATGCTCATCTAGTCAATGCGCTCTGGCCCTTCACATCTCATCTGCAAGAGCATCATCAGATCCCTCTCTACAACAACTGGAGGCATGAGCTCTGGATGCTCTGCATAGGACACACTCAACCATTACAATCTCAATCTTACGTTATTTTAATAATCATGTGATTAATGTCTGCTGTTCCTAAATTATTTTTAACTCCATAGTGGCAAGGACTACATCCTACTTGTAGTATAGTACCAGCACTGTACAAGACTAGCCTGTAGACACTTACTACATTTTGGTTGAAAAGAGAAATTAACATATGTATCTAAGTGAATCACAGCAGATACTGTAGCTGATAGCTGTTTTGTGCATCCATTCATATCAAATGAATCTGCCTTGTATTTTTCTTACCCCATGACAACTGGAGCCTTTACCTATCAAACTATTGGCAAAATCTTCAAGCCTACAGCTACACTGGCCTAGACAATCAGTTCAGTTAACTTAAAGGTGCTACCTGGAAATGAGATCATCTAGAAATGTATCACCAATCATATCACATATAATCTACTAATACAGATCCCAGTGCTGAGTCTACTGGCCGCCGACAGATGGCGGAAACCTGACCAGATCTCGGAATATCTGCTCTCAATGGACACTTGGAATATATTTTAGGGGGAGGGAGGATAAAAAAAAAAAGAAGTAAAAAATCTGGGAATGTTTTCCATTAGTGGACAATCTGTGTCACTCTGCTCCTGACAGAGCAAAGGCTACCAGCCATGCCCATTAGAACAACCACATCTAGGCATTAGTCTCCTCCTCTAGACTCACACAGCGGTGATGGTTGCCACAGTCTTGAGACTAGCTGGGTTCCGGATCATCTTGTCCAAGGTGTTGACAATCTCTGCAAACCGGGGCCGGCTATTGCGGTCCTTCTGCCAACAGTCCAGCATGAGCTGGTGCAGGGCAGCTGGACAGTCCATAGGAGGGGGCAGCCGGTAGTCCTGCTCAATGGCATTGATAACCTGTAGTGGCAAACAAGAACCAATGTGACGAGGAAATGTGTTACCAGCTAGTCATTAGCAAAGACATAGTCTCCTCCAGCCAGCTTGGCCCGGCTGCCCTCATTGGTTACCACACATCTCCCACTCTGTGATTTGCTGTGCTCTTGCTTTCCCTACCTAGGAAGTAGGGTCCAGATCTCGTTCCTTTGTGTCTCCTGGACCTGGCACAGGGCCTGGTACAACTGGGTCTCCATGAATGTTTGTTTAAGAACAAGAGGGTAGGTAGGCTGGAGAGGTAGCTCATTGGTTAAGAGCACTTGCTGGTCTTGAAGGTGACCCAGGTTTAGCTGCAGTGCCCACACCAGGCAGCTCTCAACCATTTATAACTCCAGTCACATGGGATCTGATCCCCTTTTCTAGATTGTTCAGTTATTGCCTGCCCACAGTGCATAGACAAAAAGACAAACAAGTGCAAATATAAATAAAAAATTTAAATAGGTTTTAAGAATAGAAGGTGGGACCAGAGAGATGGTTCCAATGGTAAAGAATGTGCACTGCTCTTGCAGAGGAATGGGTTCGGTTCCCAGCACTCACATTGTGTAGCTCACAGTAGCTCCACAACTCCAGGTCCAAAGAAATCCAACGTTTCTGGCCTCTGAAAGCACCAGCACTGCCATGTGTGCACACATGTGTTTATGCACGTGTGTGTGAATGCATGCGCATGCACACATACACACAGACACAAAAGAAAGGCACAGGAGCTAGCCATGGTTCATACTTTTGTAATTCTAGCAATTTAAAGGGTGAGGTAGGAGGGATTCTGAGTTCTGGGCTAGCCTGGGCAATATAAGAAGACTGTCTACAAAACAAATAAAAAAGAAGATACGGGGCTCAAATCTGCCTTCCTGAAAGCAGGTGGTAACACCAGTGACAGATGTTATGCAGAAACTTGAACTAGTTATTTATAAATATGCTCCAAAAGCCCGAGATGGCTTCATTCTTTCAGTCTGGAGGGAAAAGGAAGGAAGGAATGAATCAGCATTGTAGGCCACTCTCCATGCCTGGACCACTCCGATGCTTCCTGTGCCAGGCTGCCCGAAGCATTCTGAGACAGCAACCTGGAAGGCTCCAGAGTTCAAGGCAAACAGACTCTTCAGTGCAGTGACAACAGCCCACAAGGCGAGGGGGCTCACAAAGTGAGCGAAACCCTCACCCTCACCGTGTGAGTGCTTTCACTTCCTCTGGGCAAAACAAAACACCAAACAACAACAACAACAAAATCCCACAACTTTGTAAAACTTTTGGGACTTTTCAGTTGTTTATTTTTCAGACTGCGTGTGTTTTCACACTGTACTTTTTAAATCAATTTTGCCTGTTATGCACTTTTTGTATTAGAAAAAAAAATGACCCAAGCTTTAACCATATGAGTGTTTGAAGGCACACTTACAAACAATAGAAAGCTCAGAATCTAACCAGTCATTGAAATGGAAATAAGCGCACGCTACCATATCAGGCAAAAAGTTGGGATGTCTACCAGTACACCATCGTCTTGCTTATATATATAAAGTCATAACAAAACAGAGCCTAGCAACTGCGTGGCAACCTGGGTTGGATATAGGTTGTGGGGTAAATTACAGTCACCTCTGGGCAAGGAGGAATATGGATGCTCATTATGTTTTTCATCTTGCTTATTTGTATTTTATTGTCCATAACAATTGCACATTGATTTTGTATTAAACAGGTGAATCACCTTAAACAACAAAGGGAATTATTTGGAGATCAGTGATTTTTCAGGTATTTTCACCTTAATTTAAAAAAAAAAAAACAACCTCAGATTAATTTCAAGGGATTATTCTTTTCTTTCTGATCTTGTAAATTGATTTTTTAAAAAAGAGAGAGAGAACATTCTCAATCAGCTTACATTTTTTGTAGTTTGTATGGATGGTTTGTACAACATGATATAATATTACCTGAGGTAATGAAAGGTAATCAGTACATTATTTTTTTTCCATTTACTATGGTGAAAACTGAGCATACACCTCACATTAGAATCACTACAATATAAAATGAGTGACTGGAAATACTGTCTTTTGAATAGTGTATTGCATTGACTAATTTTTATCTCCTCCACCCTGTTGTCAGTCAAATTCCTTTCTGTCCCCTTTGAAGGACATTATGACTGTATTTTCCCCACAAGGAAATGGAGAAATAAGCAATAAAGCAATGTGCCTGAGACATATGAAGAGTAACAGACTGCAGCTAAACACCCAGGACACCTGGCTTTTATGTGTCTGTAATCTAACCCCGAAGGCTGAAGCTTTCAGGTGGAGCCTTTGGGGTATTTGTGGGCTGAAACATGGTAGAGTTGAGCTAAGGGATTAAACTAAGAGAACCATGAAAACCAATGACTGGGCATTGTTCCCGTTAACCTGGCTCACTGACATATGCCTTTTTCTAACTCCTTTTGAGCAACCAGACTAAAGGGCATGGAGTCTCCATTCGGTTGTGGAGACAAGTAGAATTGTCCATTGAGTACTCAGAGTTGCTTTCTCTGGGTCATCTAAGGCCAAGTTAGGTAGGGCTAACAGGAGGGCCTAGAGTCCAGGTTCCAGGTCTCATGGGTCTGGGTACTCCAAAGTCTTCTACACACTGTAGTGGAAGACATTAGTGTTCCTCTAGGCTCTAGGCAGTACTATATAAACCAGTTTTCCTCACAAGCAAGTCAAGTCCTCTCTCATGTCAGAGGAACAGTACTGAGGAGCACTCCTGAGGAGCTGCACTGTGGACTCAAGCACTCCAGACAGAGCATCAAGAAGAAGAGATCCATGCATGTGGTAAACCTTCTACCCATGAGCTTCAGACTACAGCAATATAATCGTGTTGATAACTGCCGTGGTGTTTGTTTTGGCATTTCCTCCATTTGTGTGTGTGTGTGTGTGTGTGTGTGTGTGTGTGTGTGTATGTGTGTGATGTTTATCAAAACATCACCAGCTCCTGTTCCTCAGAAAGGTCAAGTCAGGAGCAGAGTGGCTGCATTGGTGGGGCACTAAATAGGGATTAGAGCTGTTGGACAGTGGATCTTGGGTTCGAATTCTACTTATTATCTATGAACTCTAGGCTTAGTCACTGGATGGGAAACTGCACAGTGGGATGCTTGAAAAACAGGATGCCACAGTGAAGGTGTGTATGCTGAGCTCTGCACAGACAACTGACAAAAAGTCCTCACCATGTGGAGGCTGTTATTACCTCCACTTCTTTAGTGGATGGCTTCTCAGCAAGTAGGGAGCCAATACTACCCATTTGGGATGTCTATAAAGGTAATGTTTGAAATCACCAAGCACATAGTATGGCCATGCTGGAACCATATCCCATTTCTCACCTTTTTCTATAGAGGACAACCATGGGAACTCTCTTCCCATAGTCATGCTTACACAGTGGGACTTCACTCTTTGCTTCTAGATGATTCTGTTGCTATTACCCAAGCTGATACCCAAGCACTGATGCTTCTAAAGTCTTTCCACTTTGTACTAGTTACAGTTTTTGTGGCTAAGAGTAGACAGAAGCAATGAGGCATGCAAGATCTTGGAGTCCACTATGGCAGGGAAGCCATGACAGAAGGTAAGGTCAGCTAGTTGCTTGCTACATAGTACCACCTGGGAAGCAGAGAGCTTGGGCCAGAAGGGTGATGGCGTATGACCCTCAAGTCCTATCTCCTAGTGAGCTACTTCCTTTAGCTAGGTCTCAGTTAATAAAGGTTCCATGGTCTCCAAAAACACCACCAGCTAGAAACCAAGTGTGAAAACACATAAACCTCTGAGGGACATTTCACATTCCAACTGTAACTCTCATCTTATGATTTAGAAATGTCTGCATAGGCCTTGGGTTAAAGGCTTTTTCAGTAGCCTATGGTGCTAGAGAAAGGTGGCATAACCTTCAGGAAGTGTCACTTGGCTAGACAAAGAGTCCACGCCCTCCAATGGGATACTGGCATCGTGCCTTCTTTTCCCCTTTTTTGTGCTTTCTGCTCTGCTAGGAGATGAACGTCTTCCTCTGCCACATGCCACACCACCATGATATCCAGGCTCACAAATTCCCCAAAGCCATGAAGTCAACTGTGTATGACGTGTAAAATAAAAATAAAGTAAAATAGACCTTTTTCTCTGTAAAATCACTTCTTCCAGGTATTTTGTTATTGAAATGGAAAGCTAACACAACGAGCAGCTTCAAGGGATAAAATGCCTTGGTCATCCACTGGTGTTTGGGTGGCATTTACCTTCTGGATCTCATATTTTTTCCAGTGACTTCACTTGGGAGATTCTTATTCCTTTTTAAGAATCTAGAGCTTTTCTATTTTTTTGGATTGCCTATAACTCATTGTTATTATTAAAGTATCATTAGATCAAAGACATTGTTAGACCTCTAATAAGACTTTGAGATGATTCTCTGTCATCCCGCCTCACTTATAGATGTAGAAAGAGTCAATATGGCTAACTGTAACAAATACAGAGCCACGTTTGGATTGTATAAGGCCAGGACCCAGAATATCTTGCCTAACAGGAATGAAGATCAATTGGGAGAAATTCTAACTCCCTGCTCGGCTCACAGTAGGGTGAGGTTTATGAATATTAAGAAGAGTGGAGTTCAAGGCCAGCCTGGTCTACAGAGTCAATTCTGGGAGAACCAGGGCTACACAGAGAAACCCTGTCTCAAAAGAGTGGATATTAAAGCAAGATCAGATGGCATTTCAAGAGGAAAGAAAGAGGGAATTTGGGGGTGGGTATGAGAAGCAGTCTAGGCAACCTAATCTGAGTTCACTCATGGTCTGCTGTAACTCTTTTGAACACCCCACAAGTCTAGTGTAATTAAACATGCTATGGCCTAGCCAAAATGTTGAGGCCAGAGGTGGAAGGTCTGGGCTCTGACCTGGAAAGAGTAACATGGGAACACAGGGCAGTGAGGGAGGAGGGCAGAGCAGTGAGAGAGGAGGGCAGAGAAGTGGAGAGAGGAGGGCAGAGCAGTGAGGAGGAGGGCAGAGCAGTGAGGGAGG